>NIVC01003322.1:0-69994 GCA_002269645.1 Macrostomum lignano
TCTTCTATTCGCTATTATCGTGACTCTCTTCTCTCTCCTCTCTCTCATCTCATCTCTGCCTACTCTATTAATCTCTCCACTCATTTCTACTCTGTTTTCTATCATCTCATCTCTCTTCTCTTTTCAATTCTTCTCTTACTCTCTCTCTGACTGATTGAAGATGCCAAATCCATCAAGATCCTCTCGCGAAGCGAAATCCTGTCGTGCAACTGAAACCATCGAAATCCTCTCCGTGAAACTGGACTCCTTCGAAATCCTCTCCTTGAAACTTAAATCATCAAAATCGTCTCCATAAAACAGAAATCAATCATTAATTTATCTCCGCGAAACAGAAATCCTCTCCGTGAAGCTGAACATCATCGAAATCCTCTCCGTGAAACTGAACACCATCGAAATCCTCTCCACGAAACAGAAATCCTCTCCGTCAAAATTAAAACATTGAAATCGTCTCCGCTAAACTGACTCAATCGAATTTTTTGCCGTCAAACAACTCAACTCTCCGGATTCATTGGTTAGGGTTAGGGTTAGGGTTAGGTTAGAACTACGCACAGCTTCGTGTTAAAAGGCACTGATAAAAATATTGAACTAATTGAATCAATTCATTGCGCAACCGATTTCACAGTCAGTCAGTATCAGCCTCAGTAAAGTTAAGAAAAACATTGCGCAATCTAAATCAACCTCCAATACACAGCAGCAGTGAGAAGTTGAACTCCCCCAACTTATCTATTCACGTCTCGCAAAACTGAGTACAATTTTTGCAGAAAGTTAAAAGTATGGAAATAGTTTTTCAATGCTGTGCTTTTTCTTTTCATATTTAAAGCAAACAATTTATATCCCTGAAATCAGCTTTGCAAGTTCTTTCCAGCAATATAATTTTTTCTCTCAAAGTTAAAACTCGAGCAACAGTTTGCGTTTGAAACTTTCTGATTTAAAGCATTGAAATATCGATTGTACGTTCACTGCCTGCTAAAGAGGCCCGCAAGTTTATGCATTGAATTTCAAGGTTCAACAAAATCACAGGGCTGCCTATTGAAAATTAGAACACAAATCTTTGCGCAATTGTCTATACAGTCAGCCAGTGAGCCAGGTCCGATTGTACACAGGCAGCCATTTAGAACGCCCCATCCCCCACTGAGAGAAAATACACTGCAGAGATAGGGAAAAGTTGTGGCGCAATCACTTGAAATTCATGCAAATTTTCAGCTCCAAGCAGAAAGAGGGACAATTAAGATTATCAAAGGTCAAGACCGCCGTTTTCTGCTTTTTTGAGGATCTTAGAAATTAAAATTTCAGAATTAAAATAGCCTATAGCCGACCTCGGATAATTTCCAATCTTCCCATATAAGTTTCAACGCTGAGTTGGCACTATTCAAGGAGGAGTTGTCGAAATGACAGACAGACACACAGACAGACAGACAAACAACGCGTCAACTTATATATATAGATATACGAGTGGAACTCCTCCTTCGGAGGAGAAAGGGAAGAACTCCCATCACCGGAATTCTATTCCCTGAAATATCCATCAACTGAAATTCCATGTCTTTAACCCTATCTTCCAAATCGTCTCCAAATTCTTTACAAAAATCTTTCAAAGACCATAGCTCAAAGACTCTTACGTCTCTCATATCTACTCTCTCCTCTCTTCGCTATTATCGTGACTCGCTTCTCTCTCCTCTCTCTCATCTCATCTCTACCCCTACTCTCTTATTTATCTCTACTCCCTTATTTATCTCTTCTCCCTCGTCTTTCGTCTGTACCCTATCCTGTCTACTCTCCTATCTTCTATCTTATCTCTCCCCTTTTCTCTCCTCTCTCATATCTAATCTCTAATCACTTATCTATCGTCTCCGCTCTACTTTCTCTCTTCTTTTTTCTCTCTTCTCTCTGCTCTCATTTCTCGTATCTCTTATACGCTCTCACCCTCTCCTTTCTTATCTCCCATCTTTCTTCCCTCCTTTCTACTGCATCACCTGTCTCCTCTCTTCTCTTTTCTCTCCTCTCCATTCTCTCTTCTCTACTCTCATCTCCCCTCATCTCTTCTCTAATCTCTAATCTCTTCTCTCTCTTATTTTCTCACTCATCTCTTTTCTCATTGCATCTCTCATCTCTCCTCTCTCTCTCTCCTCTCATCTGTACTATCTTTTTTATCTCTTCTCCCAGGTCTTTCAAATTTACTCTCTCCTGTCTCCTCTCTCCCTCGTCTTTCCTCTCTCATATCTCTTCTCTACTCACTTATATATTCTCTCTCCTCTGCTCCCCTTTTACACTTTCCTATATGCTCTCACTCTCACCCTCCCCTTTCTTATCTGCTGTTTTTACACTCCTTTCTACCACCTGTCTCCTCTCGTTTCTCTCCTCTCTGCACTCTCATCTTTACCCTCTTCTTTCTCCTCACTACTTTCTTCTCTTAAATCTCTGATCTCTGATCTTTCATCTCTCTCCTCTCACCTCTCACCTCTCTCCTCTCTTTCCTCTCTTCTATTGCCTCTGTACGCTCTTGTCCCTCCTTTCTTCTCCATCCTGTCTCCTCTCTGCAATCTCATATCTCCTCTCTCATATCCTCTCCCTTCATCTCCTCTCTCCTCTTCTCTTCTCTCTCCTTCGTTCCCGCCTTACTTTCCTCTTCTCTCCCATCTGTCATGTCTAATCTCTCCACTCATTTCTACTCTGTTTTCTATCATCTCATCTCTCTTCTCTTTTCATTCTTCTCTTTACTCTCTTCTCTGACTGATTGAAGATGCCAAATCCATCAAGATCCTCTCCGCGAAGCAGAAATCCTGTCCGTGCAACTGAAAACCATCGAAATCTTCTCCGTGAAACTGGACTCCTTCGAAATCCTCTCCTTGAAACTTAAATCCATCAAAATCGTCTCCATAAAACAGAAATCAATCATAAATTATCTCCGCGAAACAGAAATCCTCTCCGTGAAGCTGAACATCATCGAAATCCTCTCCGTGAAACTGAACACCTTCGAAATCCTCTCCGTGAAACTGAACACCTTCGAAATCCTCTCCTTGAAACTTAAATCTATCAAAATCGTCTCCATAAAGCAGAAATCAATCATAAATTTAACTCCGCGAAACAGAAATCCTCTCCGTGAAGCTGAACATCATCAAAATCCTCTCCGTGAAACTGAGCACCATCGAAATCCTCTCCACGAAACAGAAATCCTCTTTGTCAAAATTAAAACATTGAAATCGTCTCCGCTAAACTGGACTCAATCAATTTTTTCCGTCAAACAACTCAACTCTCCGGATTCATTGGTTAGGGTTAGGGTTAGGGTTAGAACTACGCACAGCTTCGTGTTAAAAGGCACTGATAAACTATTGAACTAATTGAATCAATTCATTGCGCAACCGATTTCACAGTCAGTCAGTATCAGTCTCAGTTAAAGTTAACAAAAACATTGCGCAATCTAATCAACCCTCCAATACAAAGCAACTGACCCCCTTCCTATACACAGCGCCAGTTAGAAGTCGAAACCCCCAACTTTATCTCTCACCTCTCGCCAAAATGAGTACAATCTTTGCAGAAAGTTTAAAGTATGGAAATAGTTTTTGCAATGCAGAGCTTTTAGTTTTCATATTTGAAGCAAACAATTTATATCCCTGAAATCAGCTTTGCAAGTTCTATCCAGCAATATAAATTTTTTTCTCAAAGTTAAAAACTCGAGCAACAGTTTGCGTTTGAAACTTTCTGATTTAAAGCATTGAAATATCGATTGTACGTTCACTGCCTGCTAAAGAGGCCCGCAAGTTTATGCATTGAATTTCAAGGTTCAACAAAATCACAGGGCTGCCTATTGAAAATTAGAACACAAATCTTTGCGCAATTGTCTATACAGTCAGCCAGTGAGCCAGGGTCCGATTGTACACAGGCAGCCATTTAGAACGCCCCATCCCCCCACTGGAGAGAAAATACACTGCAGAGATAGGGAAAAGTTGTGGCGCAATCACTTGAAATTCATGCAAATTTTCAGCTCCAAGCAGAAAGAGGGGACAATTAAGATTATCAAAGGTCAAGACCGCCGTTTTCTGCTTTTTTGAGGATCTTAGAAATTAAAATTTCAGAATTAAAATAGCCTATAGCCGACCTCGGATAATTTCCAATCTTCCCATATAAGTTTCAACGCTGAGTTGCCACTATTCAAGGAGGAGTTGTCGAAATGACAGACACACAGACAGACATACAGACAAACAACACGTCAACTTTAGTATATACGAGTGGAACTCCTCCTCCGGAGGAGAAAGGGGAAGAACTCCCATCACCGGAATTCTATTCCCTGAAATATCCATCAACTGAAATTCCATGTCTTTAACCCTATCTTCCAAATCGTCTCCAAATTCTTTACAAAATCTTTCAAAGACCATAGCTCAAAGACTCTCAAGTCTCTCATATCTCCTCTCTCCTCTCTTTCATCTCATCTCTACCCCTGTTCCCTTATTTATCTCTTCTCCCTCGTCTTTCGTCTGTACCTTCTCCTGTCTTCTGTCTCCTCTCTTCACTCTTATCTCTCCCTCTTCTCTCCTCTCTCATATGTCATCTCTACTCACTTATCTATCGTCTCTCTTAACCCTCTCTCTCTCTTCTCTTTTCTCTTCTCTCTGCTCTCATTTCTCATATTTCATATACGCTCTGACACTACTTTCTTGTCTCCCATCTTTCTTCCTCCTTTTCACTATCCCCTGTCTCTTCTCTTCTCTCTTTTCTATTCTCTCCATTCTCTCTTTTCTCCTTTCCTTGCTCCTTTCATCTCTCTCCTCTCTCCTCACTCTCTTCTCCTTTCGCTTCTCTCTCCTCTCTCTCCTCTCATCTTTACTACCTTATTTATATCTTCTCCCTAGTCTTTCGTCTGTACTCTCTCCTGTCTCCTCTCTCCCCTCCTCTCTCATCCCTCATCTCCTCATCTCCTCATCTCACTCTTTCTTTCTCCTCTACTCTCCCCTCTCTTCTATTGCCTCTGTACGCTCTTATCCCTCATCTATTCTCTCTCCTATCATCTCCAATCTGTCATGTCTAATCTCTCCACTCAATTATACTCTGTTTTCTATCATCTCTTCTCTCTTCTCTTTTCAGTCTTCTCTTTACTCTCTTCTCTGACTGATTGAAGATGCCAAATCCATCAAGATCCTCTCCGCGAAGCAAAAATCCTGTCTGTGCAACTAAAAACCATCGAAATCCTCTCGTGAAACTGGACTCCTTCGAAATCCTCTCCTTGAAACCTGAATCCATCAAAATTGTTTCCATAAAACAGAAATCAATCATAAATTATCTCCGCGAAACAGAAAGCCTCTCCGTGAAGCTGAACATGATCGAAATCCTCTCCGTGAAACTGAACACCATGGAAATCCTTTCGTGAAACTGAACATCATCGAAATCCTCTCCACGAAACAGAAATCTTCTCCGTCAGAATTTAAACATTGAAATCGTCTCCGCTAAACTTGACTTAATCGAATTTTTTCCGTCAAACAACTCAACTCGCCAGATTCATTAGGGTTAGGGTTAGGGTTAGGGTTAGAACTACGCACAGCTTCGTGTTAAAAGGCACAGATAAAAATATTGAACTAATTGAATCAATTCATTGCGCAACCGATTTCACAGTCAGTCAGTATCAGCCTCAGGTAAAGTTAACAAAAGATTGCGCAATCTAAATCAACCCTCCAATCCACAGCTGTAGTGAGAAGTTGAACCCTCCCCCCAACTTTATCTATTACGTCTTGCAAAACTGAGTACAATATTTGCAAAAAGTTAAAAGTATGGAAATAGTTTTCCAAATGCTGTGCTTTTTCTTTTCATAGTTAAAACAAACAACTTATATCCCCGAACTCAGCGTTGCAAGATCTTGCCAGCAATATAAGTATCTCCTCTCAAAGTTTAAAACTCGAGGAACAGCTAGCGTTTGAAACTGTCTGATTTATAGCATTGAAGTATCGAGTGTACGTTCACTGCCTGCTTGCAAGTTGATGCATTGAATTTCAATGTCCAACAAATACACAGGACTGCCCATTGATAGGCAGGAAAACTTATCAGTAGCCACATCATTGCGCAATTATCTATAAAGTCAGCCAGTGAGCCAGGGTCCAATTGTACACACGCCGCCAATGAGAACGCGCCCATTCCCCTACAGGAGAGAAAATGCACTGGCGACATAGGAAAAAGTTGTGGCGTAATCACTCAAAATTTATGCCAATTTTCAGCTCCGAGCAGAAAGAGGGGACAATTAAGATTATCAAAGGTCAAGACCGCCGTTTTCTGCTTTTTTAGGGATCTTAAAAATTGAAAATGAAAGATTAAAATAGCCTAAAGCCATCCTCGGAAAATTTGCAGTTTTCCCATATAAGTTTCAACGCTGAGTTGCAAGTATTCTAGGAGGAGTTATCGAACTGACATACAGACAGACAAACAACGCGTCAACTTTAGTATATACGAGTGGAACTCCTCCTTCGGAGGAGAAAGGGGAAGAACTCCCATCACCGGAATTCCATTCCCTGAAATCCATCAGCTGAAACTCCATGACTTGAATCCCATCTTCCAAATCGTCTCCAAATTCTTTACAAAATTTTGAAAGACCATAGCTCAAAGACTCTCACGTCTCTCATATCTCCTCTCTCCTCTCTTCGCTATTATCGTGACTCGCTTCTCTCTCCTCTCTCTCCTCTCATCTCTACCCCTACTCCCTTATTTATATCTTCTCCCTGGTCTTTCGTCTCTACTCTCTCCTGTCTCATTTCTCCCCTCTTTTCTCCTCTCTTCTCTCTCCCCTCTCCTCCCTCATCTCTCATCCTTCATCTCACTCTTTCTTTCTTCTCTACTCTCCCCTCTCATCTATTTCCCCTGTACGCTCTTATCCCTCATCTCTATTCTCTCTCCTATCATCTCTCCAAATTCTTTACAAAACCTTTCAAAGACCATAGCTCAAAGACTCTCACGTCTCTCATATCTCCTCTCTCATATCTCTTCCCTCATCTCACTCTTTCTTTCTCCTCTACTCTCCCCTCTCTTCTATTTCCTCTGTACGCTCTTATCCGTCATCTATTCTCTTTCCTATTATCTCTCTTGTCTCCCTCTGCTATCTCATATCTCCCCTCTCATCTCCTCTCTCCTCTTCTCTTCTCTCTCCCTCTTCGTTTCCGCCTTACTCCCCTCTTCTCTTCCATCGGTCATGTCTAATCTATCCACTCATTTCTACTCTGTTTTATACCATTTCATGTCTCTTCTCTTTTCGATCTTCTCTTTACTCTCTTTTATGACTGATTGAAGATGCCAAATCTATCAAGATCCTCTCCGCGAAGCAGAAATCCTCTCCGTGAAACTGAAAACCATTGAAATCCTCTCCGCGAAACAGAAATCCTCTCCGTGAAACTGAAAACCATCGAAATTATCTCTTTAAAACTGGACTCAATCGAAATTTTCTCCGTCAAAAAGAATAAAATATTAGGATTCATTGGTTAGGGTTATTGTTAGGGTTAGGGTTAGGGTTAGAGCTACACACAGCTGCGTGTTTAAATAAAAAATTGAGCCAATTGAATCAATTGATAGCGCAACCGATTTCAAAGTCAGTCAGTATCAGTCTCAGTTAAAGTGAACAAAAAGATTGCGCAATTTAAATCAACCCTCCAGTACACAGAGACCGGCCCCTTTTCAATACGCAGTGGCAGTTAGAAATTGAACCCGGGTGTTGGGGCATTGAACTAAAAATGAGTACAATCTTTGCAGAAAGCTAAAAGTATGGAAATAGTTTTTGTATGCTGTGCTTTTAGTCTTTATATTTAAAGCAAACAATTTATATCCTCGAACTCAGCGTTGCAAGATCTTTTCAGCAGTATAAGTCTCTTCTCTTAAAGTTTAGAACTCGAAGAGCAGTTAGCGTTTGAAAGTTCCCGTTTTAAAGCATTGAAATATCGAGTATACGTTCACTGCCTGCCAAAGAGGCTCGCAAGTTTATTCATTCATTACACAGGCCGGCTATTACACAGGGCAGCCTATTAAAAGGCACAGATAATGAAACAAATTGATGTCTCTATCTTCTCATGTCTCATGAGAGATGTCTCAAATTGACATCTCTACCCCTACTCTCTTATTTATCTCTACTCCCTTATTTATCTCTTCTCCCTCGTCTTTCGTCTGTACCCTATCCTGTCTACTCTCCTATCTTCTATCTTATCTCTCCCCTTTTCTCTCCTCTCTCATATCTAATCTCTAATCACTTATCTATCGTCTCCGCTCTACTTTCTCTCTTCTTTTTTCTCTCTTCTCTCTGCTCTCATTTCTCGTATCTCTTATACGCTCTCACCCTCTCCTTTCTTATCTCCCATCTTTCTTCCCTCCTTTCTACTGCATCACCTGTCTCCTCTCTTCTCTTTTCTCTCCTCTCCATTCTCTCTTCTCTACTCTCATCTCCCCTCATCTCTTCTCTAATCTCTAATCTCTTCTCTCTCTTATTTTCTCACTCATCTCTTTTCTCATTGCATCTCTCATCTCTCCTCTCTCTCTCTCCTCTCATCTGTACTATCTTTTTTATCTCTTCTCCCAGGTCTTTCAAATTTACTCTCTCCTGTCTCCTCTCTCCCCTCGTCTTTCCTCTCTCATATCTCTTCTCTACTCACTTATATATTCTCTCTCCTCTGCTCCCCTTTTACACTTTCCTATATGCTCTCACTCTCACCCTCCCCTTTCTTATCTGCTGTTTTTACACTCCTTTCTACCACCTGTCTCCTCTCGTTTCTCTCCTCTCTGCACTCTCATCTTTACCCTCTTCTTTCTCCTCACTACTTTCTTCTCTTAAATCTCTGATCTCTGATCTTTCATCTCTCTCCTCTCACCTCTCACCTCTCTCCTCTCTTTCCTCTCTTCTATTGCCTCTGTACGCTCTTGTCCCTCCTTTCTTCTCCATCCTGTCTCCTCTCTGCAATCTCATATCTCCTCTCTCATATCCTCTCCCTTCATCTCCTCTCTCCTCTTCTCTTCTCTCTCCTTCGTTCCCGCCTTACTTTCCTCTTCTCTCCCATCTGTCATGTCTAATCTCTCCACTCATTTCTACTCTGTTTTCTATCATCTCATCTCTCTTCTCTTTTCATTCTTCTCTTTACTCTCTTCTCTGACTGATTGAAGATGCCAAATCCATCAAGATCCTCTCCGCGAAGCAGAAATCCTGTCCGTGCAACTGAAAACCATCGAAATCCTCTCCGTGAAACTGGACTCCTTCGAAATCCTCTCCTTGAAACTTAAATCCATCAAAATCGTCTCCATAAAACAGAAATCAATCATAAATTTATCTCCGCGAAACAGAAATCCTCTCCGTGAAGCTGAACATCATCGAAATCCTCTCCGTGAAACTGAACACCTTCGAAATCCTCTCCGTGAAACTGAACACCTTCGAAATCCTCTCCTTGAAACTTAAATCTATCAAAATCGTCTCCATAAAGCAGAAATCAATCATAAATTTAACTCCGCGAAACAGAAATCCTCTCCGTGAAGCTGAACATCATCAAAATCCTCTCCGTGAAACTGAGCACCATCGAAATCCTCTCCACGAAACAGAAATCCTCTTTGTCAAAATTAAAACATTGAAATCGTCTCCGCTAAACTGGACTCAATCAATTTTTTCCGTCAAACAACTCAACTCTCCGGATTCATTGGTTAGGGTTAGGGTTAGGGTTAGAACTACGCACAGCTTCGTGTTAAAAGGCACTGATAAACTATTGAACTAATTGAATCAATTCATTGCGCAACCGATTTCACAGTCAGTCAGTATCAGTCTCAGTTAAAGTTAACAAAAACATTGCGCAATCTAAATCAACCCTCCAATACAAAGCAACTGACCCCCTTCCTATACACAGCGCCAGTTGGAAGTCGAAACCCCCAACTTTATCTCTCACCTCTCGCCAAAATGAGTACAATCTTTGCAGAAAGTTTAAAGTATGGAAATAGTTTTTGCAATGCAGAGCTTTTAGTTTTCATATTTGAAGCAAACAATTTATATCCCTGAAATCAGCTTTGCAAGTTCTTTCCAGCAATATAAATTTTTTCTCTCAAAGTTAAAAACTCGAGCAACAGTTTGCGTTTGAAACTTTCTGATTTAAAGCATTGAAATATCGATTGTACGTTCACTGCCTGCTAAAGAGGCCCGCAAGTTTATGCATTGAATTTCAACGTTCAACAAAATCACAGGGCTGCCTATTGAAAATTAGAACACAAATCTTTGCGCAATTGTCTATACAGTCAGCCAGTGAGCCAGGGTCCGATTGTACACAGGCAGCCATTTAGAACGCCCCATCCCCCCACTGGAGAGAAAATACACTGCAGAGATAGGGAAAAGTTGTGGCGCAATCACTTGAAATTCATGCAAATTTTCAGCTCCAAGCAGAAAGAGGGGACAATTAAGATTATCAAAGGTCAAGACCGCCGTTTTCTGCTTTTTTGAGGATCTTAGAAATTAAAATTTCAGAATTAAAATAGCCTATAGCCGACCTCGGATAATTTCCAATCTTCCCATATAAGTTTCAACGCTGAGTTGCCACTATTCAAGGAGGAGTTGTCGAAATGACAGACAGACACACAGACAGACAGACAAACAACGCGTCAACTTTAGTATATACGAGGCCAACTCCTCCTCCGGAGGAGAAAGGGGAAGAACTCCCATCACCGGAATCCCATAACCGGAATTCCATTCCCTGAAATCCATCAGCTGAATCTCATGAGCTAAGTCAGTCAGAGTAAGAGTCACACAAAGCATTTATGACGTAATCAATTTATCAGGCAGTCGGTGTTAGGCTCATTATAAATTAACTATAAGGTTACGCAATCCAAATCAACCCTCCAATACGTACACAGCGACCTACACTTTCAGTACACAACGCGCAATTAGAAATCTAACTAACGCATCCATTCCTATCAGGTAGTTATACTTCTGTGTCTCCGTTAAATATATTAAAAAACTAATTCAAAGACATCATTGGGGGGTGCGCAGGAAACGACCAAATTAAAGGGATAGTATAAGCACGGGTCATTGGCTAAGTATTGCATAATTGTTAATTCAGAATTTATGTGCATGTAATACCTTTTCATTATTTATGATGTTTACTAATAGCCTATGAATCGACTGGCTCGTTTGTATTCTGAATCCTGCGCACCCCGAGTACAGTATGGCATATATTTTTTATTAAAGCTCTTTCCAGCAATAAATTGTGTTATAATAGGGGTGCAAGCAAAGGTGGGGAGAAAGTGGAAGAAACCTAATAACTTAACTGACAATACTAAATGTGTGAATTGGCCGTTAATATTACACGTGTAACAAAATACATAAATAATTACGAACGGCTACTTTGTACATTAAAAAGATTCAGAAAAAATAAGTACGGCAATTGAATCTAAATTGCTTGGAGCCTGAGCATTCTTAGAAGCTCCCCTTATATGAGCAACTCTATCAAGAAACAGTTTTGCCACTACCTAATAGTTTATGTTAAAAGATTTATCAGTCTCATTATTTGTCGCACTCTCAATTTGGCACTCAATGTGGCATAAGTATTTTCGCTCGTGAATTCGTCACTCTCAAAATTTATGACTCATAATTTGTCTCTCATAATTTATCACTCTCATAATTCGTCACACTCAATATGACATCCTGAATTTTGCACCCTCATAAGTATTATCGCTCTCAAATTTGTCACTCATAATTTTTCACTCCCTCTCATGATTAACCACTCCTTCTCATAATTTTTCACCCACTCGCTCCCATAATTTGTCACTCACTCTCATAATTTGTCACTTACTCTCATAATTTGTCACTTACTCTCATAATTTGTCACTCACTCTCATAATTTGTCTCTCACTCTCATAATTTTTCTCTCACTCTCATAATTTATCACTCACTCTTATAATATGTCACTCATATTATATTTCTGTCATTTGAGTCTGTTAATTCAATTGAGTCTAATCAGTTCTGCTTGCCGATAAGCTGGCGCAGCACGATGTTCCGCGTCCGTCCGCCTGGAGCCCGAACTTTAACGCCATCGGCACTCCGCGCACGACTCAGAGCCACGTAGAGCTGGCCATGCTGAAAGCAAGCCGTCGTCAGGTCGACGGCGTAGGTGCCCAGCGACTGGCCCTGGCTCTTGTGGATGGTCATGGCGAAGCACGGCCGGATCGGGAACTGCAGACGGCGGAAAACAAACGGAACCTCTGTCGGACTCGGCTCCTGCGGGATCCGCGGGATGAACACCTGCCGCGAACGGTAGACGCCGGTGGTTACCTCCGCTAGCAGGACGTTGTCACGCAGTTCACGCAGCAGTAGCCGAGTCCCGTTGCACAGCAGCGGTGGGTCCAGATTCCGCATCATGACGACCGGCATGCCGACCTTCAGCTCCAGTCGGTGATGCGACATACCGCTGGGGTCCAGCCGGTTCAGCAGCTCCGGTGGAAAATTGGTGGCTGCCGTGTCGTCATTCGGAATCGAGTCAACAGATAAGTAGACTCGACTCTCACCGGGGAAGAGCGCTAAGCAGGCGGCGTTGGCCTCGTCCACCGTCCTGTTGAGTGGCGCCAGGATGCTCCGCTCCGCGAACATCTGGTCACGCTGCGCACTCGGCTCAAAGGACGGGTAAACATGCCGAATGAGCTGCTCAGTGGTTGTGTCCTCGGGCAGAAGGATCTCGCTAGGCAAGGAGACCATGCCCTCAACGTCCTCTGGCAGCTCCCCGTTGCCAACCTGACGGTGAAAAAGTGGAATAAAATTTTACAATTTTTTCCTTCAATTTGCATGCTTAATGAGAGCATAGAAACTCCATAGATTCTCACCTGCATAAGAAAATCCGCGTAGCTTTGGAGAGCCGAGCCGCCCTCCAGCCGCAGATTCCTTGTGAGCTGGTGCTGCCTGAAGTGCGGCCACAGCACCGACCGATTCAGGCAGGCTTCAATCGTGTTGGCCTGCGTCCCTCCGGGCACAACAGCAAGCAACTGGCGAAAGTCGCCAGCCAGCACCAGCAGCGCTCCCCCGAACGGCTGCCCACCGTGCAGCAAATCACGCAGAGAACGCTCGACGATCTCGAGGTCTTTGCGGTGCGTCATCGGAGCCTCGTCCCACACGATGAGGCGGGCGTTCCGCAGAATCTCCGCCAATTTGCTCCGCCTGCCGATGGAGCAGAAGGCGCTGTCCTGCCGTACAGCGCAGACGGGGATCTTGAACCTGTAGGCAGGTATCGCGAGGATTTTCAATTTTGAGGATAAATTAAAAGGATTAAAAGGATGCCTTTCTGTGCTTAAAAATGAACCGTTTATAAAATGATTGATGCAGACACAAAACTCACATCGAATGGGCGGTCCGACCTCCGGGAAGAATAGTCGCCGCGATGCCCGATGACGCGACGGCAACAGCAATTTGACGCCTTGCTCGAACCGACTTCAGCAGAAGCGTGAGCAGGAACGTCTTGCCTGTGCCTCCAGGAGCGTCAATGAAGTGCAGCCCGCCGCCACCGGCCGTCAGATTGGACTGCACGGCCTCGAAGACAGCTCGCTGCTCGTCAGTCAGGGTAGCGACCAGCGCATCCACTTCAGACTGCAGCTCAGCAGCTTCTTGCGGCGTCGGCAGGCAGTCAGAAAGAAGCCGAGCCTGGATATTGAGAAGAAGCTGTCATCAGTAAGCTATTAAAGGTTAAAAATATCAACAGTCAGTGTGCATAGCAGTGAGTTCATTTACTTGATCCGCTTCTGCCGGTGGTTCAGGAAGGCCGTAGGCAGACAGCTCGGATCCGCCCATCCGCTCCAGCCGCTTCTGCAGCGACCGCAGCACTTCGGCCATAGCAGCCTCGGCGCTCAAGCCCTGATGCAGCAGGTCGCCAGCCATCTCGCGGGAAAACTTCTCCCAGAGCTTGGCGGGGTCGCTGGGATCGCCGTGCGCCAAAATTGCGGCAAAAAGTCGGCGCAGAGCAGCAGGCATCCGCGTCTGGGCAGCCTCATACAGACACAGCTGCCAGTGCCTGTCGTCTTCCAGCAGTCCGCGAGCCTGGCAGGCGGCCTTGAAGGTCGGCAGCAGGACTCCGTCAACAGTGCGCAGAGCCTCGAACGAAGTCGGGCCGCGCACATTCACCAGCAGCAGGCGCAGGTAAAAACAGTCGCCCATCCGAGGACTGACTGTGTAGATGCGGCCGATGTTGCTGGTCGTCAGAACATCGGCTGGCTGATCAGCAGCGACTCGGCCGCGACCTGCGCGATGCCACTGGTGCGCCCTGGGGTCCCAGGTGAAGTGCCGGGGCACCTCCTGGTACAGCAGACCGCGGGCGATTTCGTCATGGCGACAGAGCTGGGCGGGTAGGAACAGGAAAGTGGGCGGGTAGAAACAGGAAGGAGGGATAAATTTAACAAATTGCACTTTGTCTGCAAAACTCACATCGAAGAAGGCGGTCAAAGTCGTGGCCTTGGGCGTAGCAGCAACAGCCTGAGCCGTCTCGTCAGTGAAGAAGACCCGCTGCTCGTCCTTAAGATGAACCGCGAGCCTGATCACAGGCGGGTATCGGCTGTGCACCTCGAAGCCCAGGATGGTGTTAACCGCCTCCATTGGACCGATGAACCTGCCCAGTAGGTATTCGTCGATCTCGTCGATCTTGCGTCGCTTTGCGGAAGTCGCAGCAGCAGCAGCAGCAGTCCCAGTCGACGCGGACGGACCGGCGATCGCCAGTGGTCCTTCAGTGGCCGAATCAGCGCTGGCATTCGCAGCAGCCGCCGACTCCTTGCGGATCTGGTATGCTGCCATGTCGCTACCCTTGGTGATGTACTTCACCACGTACTTGATGGCCCGAACTGTCGCGCAGATCTCGACATTCAGGTGACAGCGAAACTCGCGCAGCAGCGCTGGGCAGTACGGCACCACCCAGCGGTTGTCAAAGGTGAACATCACCCTCTGACCGCCGCGCAGCTTTGCGAGCTTCGTCACCGTGAAGCCGCCCATCTCGACGGATCTGCGGCAGTAATGCGGGTAGCCATCCTCCTCGACCTTCGTGGCGGCCAGGAACTCCCTCGGGTAGCGCTTGCTGCACCTGCCTTTCTCCATGCACGCCGCGGCAGAATTGAGCTGCTGTCCACAGGGACCGTGCAGCATGTTCTCCGCCACCAGCTGATGCAGGTCGGCGTCGGCGACAGGGTCCGGGATCTCCGCGCTGATGACGGCGTCGTACTGATCCGGCTTCAGCTTGTTCGCCAGCCAAAGCAGCGCGTGCACGTGGGGAAGACCTAGAGGTAGATAAAATGAAAAACTCTATTGAAATTTACGAAATTATGGAGGCGACAGATAATGCAAGATTTTTAAAATTTTAAAAAGTTCACAAATTTCACACTTGCCTCGCTTCTGGTACTCCAGCGAGCAGACTCGAGCAAGAGTATCTCCAAACAGACTCTTCAGCCTGTTTAGGAAGGCCTTTTTCTTCAGCTCGAACACCCGGGCGGTGATGTCCGGCCGATCGACAGCAGTCTGTCCTGGAAGCAGCTCGGCCAGAATTTCCGGCCACTTCGGGTTGCATGTCATCGTCAGAAACAGGTCTGGGCGGCCAAAGGCGTGAACATACGCCATGGCATCCTGCTGACGCTCCAGACGGTACCGTGGACCTCCCACGTAGCTGGAAGTAAGAATGACACGCTTCCCGACTTCCTCCGGCCTGCCGTCGTCCTCGTGCAGCGCGTCTCGGAGACCCCGAAGACTTTCCGACACCAGATCCTTTTGGTGCAGTCGGATGTACGTAAGTCGCTCGGACTCGATCTTAGCAGCCTGGTCCACCAGGTACTGCTGGAAGAGTCGGCGACCGTACAGCAGGCTGTTGAACTGGACTGGGCGCACCTGGATCATGAAGGCATAGTACTTCATGATAGTGATGCCACGATCCTGCTTGAGTCCGATGCTCCAGCCGTCCTCACCAAATGGGAACAGCAGGACGTACTCCAAGGGATCGTAGGAGCGGTGGGTATCACAGATGCTCTGGAGGCCTGTGAATCAAAAGTGATGAAAGGGCGAATTCTCATTTTTTAAATGCAAATACAGCAACTAAATTAATGAAACAGAATGTTTGAGTCTTCCAATTGACACAAAAGCAAAAGATAATAAATTGCTTCAATATTTAAGCGATACATGTGCAAAAAGAAGCGCAAAAGTCTGAGTCTTTTTAGGAAAATGATTTAAATGCCTGTATTAACAAATAAAAAAGTTAAACATAATTTCGAGATGCAGAACTCACCACCCCCCCTCAGACGCAAAATCACGTCCCGCCGTCGCGTCTGGGCTGCGCCTTCGGTATCGTCAAGGTCCGTCAGGATGCCTACTTCACTGCACTCGGGCAAATTGAAGCTCTGGCATGCTCCCCTGATGGACGGGCATCGGGGTTGATGACGATCTTGGCGCTTTGCAGCTGAGGGTCGTTGCGGAGCAAGTCAACGGCGGACTTGAGGCTGCGCACGTAGCCGTTGCACGCATGCAGCATGGCTTGCAGCTCTTCCAGCACACGACCGTTCAGTCCGGTGGCCCACTGCAGCCGGGTTTGCAGCTCCTGGTCCACAAAAAAGACCTGGCAGAACCTGGCCTCATCCCCCGGATCCGGCAAGAGACTGCCGATCTTGTGGTGCACCTGACCATTGAGAATGAAGCTCGGGTTCCAGCCGGGCTGCTCACGCTGCTTGGCACCGAGCGACGTCATGTGGAGCGCGCCGTTGTACTTCCTGATGTCCTTCAGGAACTGAGAGCTGTCTGGGTGCTGGCCAGTCAGAAGCCGCTTCAGGACATCAGGGGGGTCACGGCGGGGCTCCAGGACGGTCTGAGTTGGATTTACGTTGGATTTATCACTTTCAGCAGCACATCACGCAATTGTCTATGACTAATGACTCCATTGGTGGTCAAAGGTTTCATACTGTATACAATGATTAGTATAAAAAGCATTAATGAGGCAGCAATTCAAGTAAACTAAAATAAAAAAATGGACTTACCTTTCCAGCGTGGCAGCAAATGCTAGCTGGCTCGTCCTTCCAGCGTAGCGCGCTGCAGTGCGGACATTGGCGGTCCATGCGACCGAGGACATGTGGCTGGTGTGCCAGCTCCAGCAGTCTGTGGCAACGAAGAAGGTGCATTTCAATCATTACTAATAAATGAATTATAAAATCCAGATGTACATGCATAAAGTTTATTAGTATCAGAGAAGAGATCAGTCTCGCACGTAAGAATAGCAGAATAAATAATCAGGAACCCCTACCTGTCTCGGCGCCAGCCTGCCTGTACATGTAGACGGCGGTCGCGGTCGTCAGCGGACTCAGCCGCGCGATTCTGGTTCTGGCGCTGCCGCTGCGCCTCCAGTCGATGCTGATGGACCGCTTCGTCCTCGACTTCACGACTTTCGGCTGTGCACAGTCGATTCGCCTCAAGGCGATGCTGGCGCTGAACTTCGCCTTCAGCCTCACGGCTTTTGGCTGTGCGCAGTCGATTCGCCTCAAGGCGATGCTGGCGTTCTTCAGGTGTCTCCGACGCCCTGCGCTTCTTGGCTGCCGATGCAGCGCGTGAAGAACGGGAAATATTTCCGCGTTTCGGCATTTTGGATGAAAAAAATAAGCAAAAATAGGCTAAAATAGGCTAAAATAGGCTAAAATAAGCAAAAACAGGCAAAAATGAGTAAAAATGAAAAAAAATTTAGTGTATTTTGATAGGTAAATAGCAAAAACGGCAGATTGGAGAGAATGAGAGAAATCTATTATGATATGGAAAATTGAATTGAAAATTGAAAATTCGCCTCATTAAGTAAGTAAAGGCCCAGTGAAAAAATCAATAAACAGAACTTTAGGCCCCACCAGTCTGTCCATTTCCCAGTTAAAGGGACTGACTGACTAAAGGCGCCGATAATAAAACCAAATCGTAGCCTCTGTTTACACTGTACAGTGGTATGTACTCAGCCAAAGCCCAACCCCACCCCCCCCCCGAAGCATAGAATTTCACTGAACCCCCAAAACGCGGGGGGGGGGGTTATTTGCATTGAACGCAGAACACGCGCACCTACCAACCCTCAATACACAGCGACCCGCGGGCGGAGGTTGGGGTGGCTATTTTTACAAACAGACTGCCAACTCTCTTACTGGAAAGACAGAAGGGCCAAAGAAGGTTAAAAGCAGTTTTCTGCTTTTTTAGGGATGTTAAAATGTGAAAATTAAAAATTAAAATAGCCTAAAGCCTGATCCGGAAAATTTTCTGTTTTCCCATATAAGTTTCGACGCTGACTTGCCAGTTGTCTAGGAGAAAAATCGCAACACACACACAATCATCGCACCAGTTTTAGTATTAAGAAGAAGTGGAACTCCTCCTTCGGAGGAGAAAGGGGAAGAACTCCCATCACCGGAATTCTATTCCCTAAAATATCCATCAACTGAAATTCCATGTCTTTAACCCTATCTTCCAAATCGTCTCCAAATTCTTTACAAAATCTTTCAAAGACCATAGCTCAAAGACTCTCAAGTCTCTCATATCTCCTCTCTCCTCTCTTTCATCTCATCTCTACCCCTGCTCCCTTATTTATCTCTTCTCCCTCGTCTTTCGTCTGTACCTTCTCCTGTCTTCTGTCTCCTCTCTTCACTCTTATCTCTCCCTCTTCTCTCCTCTCTCATATGTCATCTCTACTCACTTATCTATCGTCTCTCTTAACCCTCTCTCTCTCTTCTCTTTTCTCTTCTCTCTGCTCTCATTTCTCATATTTCATATACGCTCTGACACTACTTTCTTGTCTCCCATCTTTCTTCCTCCTTTTCACTATCCCTGTCTCTTCTCTTCTCTCTTTTCTATTCTCTCCATTCTCTCTTTTCTCCTTTCCTTGCTCCTTTCATCTCTCTCCTCTCTCCTCACTCTCTTCTCCTTTCGCTTCTCTCTCCTCTCTCTCCTCTCATCTTTACTACCTTATTTATATCTTCTCCCTAGTCTTTCGTCTGTACTCTCTCCTGTCTCCTCTCTCCCCTGCTCTCTCATCCCTCATCTCCTCATCTCACTCTTTCTTTCTCCTCTACTCTCCCCTCTCTTCTATTGCCTCTGTACGCTCTTATCCCTCATCTATTCTCTCTCCTATCATCTCCAATCTGTCATGTCTAATCTCTCCACTCAATTATACTCTGTTTTCTATCATCTCTTCTCTCTTCTCTTTTCAGTCTTCTCTTTACTCTCTTCTCTGACTGATTGAAGATGCCAAATCCATCAAGATCCTCTCCGCGAAGCAAAAATCCTGTCTGTGCAACTAAAAACCATCGAAATCCTCTCCGTGAAACTGGACTCCTTCGAAATCCTCTCCTTGAAACCTGAATCCATCAAAATTGTTTCCATAAAACAGAAATCAATCATAAATTATCTCCGCGAAACAGAAAGCCTCTCCGTGAAGCTGAACATGATCGAAATCCTCTCCGTGAAACTGAACACCATGGAAATCCTTTCGTGAAACTGAACATCATCGAAATCCTCTCCACGAAACAGAAATCTTCTCCGTCAGAATTTAAACATTGAAATCGTCTCCGCTAAACTTGACTTAATCGAATTTTTTCCGTCAAACAACTCAACTCGCCAGATTCATTAGGGTTAGGGTTAGGGTTAGGGTTAGAACTACGCACAGCTTCGTGTTAAAAGGCACAGATAAAAATATTGAACTAATTGAATCAATTCATTGCGCAACCGATTTCACAGTCAGTCAGTATCAGCCTCAGGTAAAGTTAACAAAAGATTGCGCAATCTAAATCAACCCTCCAATCCACAGCAGCAGTGAGAAGTTGAACCCTCCCCCCAACTTTATCTATTACGTCTTGCAAAACTGAGTACAATATTTGCAAAAAGTTAAAAGTATGGAAATAGTTTTCCAAATGCTGTGCTTTTTCTTTTCATAGTTAAAGCAAACAACTTTTATCCCCGAACTCAGCGTTGCAAGATCTTGCCAGCAATATAAGTTTCTCCTCTCAAAGTTTAAAACTCGAGGAACAGTTAGCGTTTGAAACTGTCTGATTTATAGCATTGAAGTATCGAGTGTACGTTCACTGCCTGCTTGCAAGTTGATGCATTGAATTTCAATGTCCAACAAATACACAGGACTGCCCATTGATAGGCAGGAAAACTTATCAGTAGCCATATCATTGCGCAATTATCTATAAAGTCAGCCAGTGAGCCAGGGTCCAATTGTACACACGCCGCCAATGAGAACGCGCCCATTCCCCCACAGGAGAGAAAATGCACTGGCGACATAGGAAAAAGTTGTGGCGTAATCACTCAAAATTTATGCCAATTTTCAGCTCCGAGCAGAAAGAGGGGACAATTAAGATTATCAAAGGTCAAGACCGCCGTTTTCTGCTTTTTTAGGGATCTTAAAAATTGAAAATGAAAGATTAAAATAGCCTAAAGCCATCCTCGGAAAATTTGCAGTTTTCCCATATAAGTTTCAACGCTGAGTTGCAAGTATTCTAGGAGGAGTTATCGAACTGACATACAGACAGACAAACAACGCGTCAACTTTAGTATATAGACGAGTGGAACTCCTCCTTCGGAGGAGAAAGGGGAAGAACTCCCATCACCGGAATTCTATTCCCTGAAATATCCATCAACTGAAATTCCATGTCTTTAACCCTATCTTCCAAATCGTCTCCAAATTCTTTACAAAATTTTGAAAGACCATAGCTCAAAGACTCTTACGTCTCTCATATCTACTCTCTCCTCTCTTCGCTATTATCGTGACTCGCTTCTCTCTCCTCTCTCTCATCTCATCTCTACCCCTACTCTCTTATTTATCTCTACTCCCTTATTTATCTCTTCTCCCTCGTCTTTCGTCTGTACCCTATCCTGTCTACTCTCCTATCTTCTATCTTATCTCTCCCCTTTTCTCTCCTCTCTCATATCTCATCTCTAATCACTTATCTATCGTCTCCGCTCTACTTTCTCTCTTCTTTTTTCTCTCTTCTCTCTGCTCTCATTTCTCGTATCTCTTATACGCTCTCACCCTCTCCTTTCTTATCTCCCATCTTTCTTCCCTCCTTTCTACTGCATCACCTGTCTCCTCTCTTCTCTTTTCTCTCCTCTCCATTCTCTCTTCTCTACTCTCATCTCCCCTCATCTCTTCTCTAATCTCTAATCTCTTCTCTCTCTTATTTTCTCACTCATCTCTTTTCTCATTGCATCTCTCATCTCTCCTCTCTCTCTCTCCTCTCATCTGTACTATCTTTTTTATCTCTTCTCCCAGGTCTTTCAAATTTACTCTCTCCTGTCTCCTCTCTCCCCTCGTCTTTCCTCTCTCATATCTCTTCTCTACTCACTTATATATTCTCTCTCCTCTGCTCCCCTTTTACACTTTCCTATATGCTCTCACTCTCACCCTCCCCTTTCTTATCTGCTGTTTTTACACTCCTTTCTACCACCTGTCTCCTCTCGTTTCTCTCCTCTCTGCACTCTCATCTTTACCCTCTTCTTTCTCCTCACTACTTTCTTCTCTTAAATCTCTGATCTCTGATCTTTCATCTCTCTCCTCTCACCTCTCACCTCTCTCCTCTCTTTCCTCTCTTCTATTGCCTCTGTACGCTCTTGTCCCTCCTTTCTTCTCCATCCTGTCTCCTCTCTGCAATCTCATATCTCCTCTCTCATATCCTCTCCCTTCATCTCCTCTCTCCTCTTCTCTTCTCTCTCCTTCGTTCCCGCCTTACTTTCCTCTTCTCTCCCATCTGTCATGTCTAATCTCTCCACTCATTTCTACTCTGTTTTCTACCATCTCATCTCTCTTCTCTTTTCATTCTTCTCTTTACTCTCTTCTCTGACTGATTGAAGATGCCAAATCCATCAAGATCCTCTCCGCGAAGCAGAAATCCTGTCCGTGCAACTGAAAACCATCGAAATCCTCTCCGTGAAGCTGAACATCATCGAAATCCTCTCCGTGAAACTGAACACCATCGAAATCCTCTCCACGAAACAGAAATTTTCTCCGTCAAAATTAAAACATTGAAATCGTCTCCGCTAAACTGGACTTAATCGAATTTTTTCCGTCAAACAACTCAACTCTCCGGATTGGTTAGGGTTAGGGTTAGGGTTAGGGTTAGAACTACGCACAGCTTCGTGTTAAAAGGCACTGATAAAAATATTGAACTAATTGAATCATTTCATTGCGCAACCGATTTCACAGTCAGTCAGTATCAGTCTCAGTTAAAGTTAACAAAAACATTGCGCAATATAAATCAACACTCCAATACACAGTAGCAGTGAGAAGTTGAACCCTCCCCCCCCCAACTTTATCTATTACGTCTCGCAAAACTGAGTACAATCTTTGCAGCAAGTTAAAAGTATGGAAATAGTTTTTTCAAATGCTGACATGCTGTGCTTTTTCTTTTCATATTTAAAGCAAACAACTTATATCCCCGAACTCAGCGTTGCAAGATCTTTCCAGCAATATAAGTCTCTCCTCTCAAAGTTTAAAACTCGAGGAACAGTTAGCGTTTGAAATTTACCGATTTCCCGACTGCTTGCTAGAGATAGAGAAGCTCGCAAGTTTATTCATTGAATTTCACTGCCAAACTAATACACAGGGCTGCCTATGGAAAAAAAGGCGCCAATAATAAAACCAAATGAATCTCGACACAGTCTATCTATTTACACTGTACAACTGCTATGTACACTCAACTCAAGCCCAACCCCTGTTCTGGGGGAAGCATTAACTTTAACTCAACCCCCCCAACACGCGGGGGGTTTTATTTGCATTGAACGCAGAACACGCGCACCCACCACCCCTCAATACACAGCGGCCCCGCGGGCGGAGGTTGGGGTGGCTATTTTTACAAACTGGCTGCAGCCCCAGGCAGAGTAGCAAAAGAAGGTTATTGGGGGTCAAAAAGGCAGTTTTCTGCTTTTTTAAGGATCTTAGAAATTAAAATTTCAGAATTAAAATAGCCTATAGCCGACCTCGGATAATTTCCAATCTTCCCATATAAGTTTCAACGCTGAGTTGGCACTATTCAAGGAGGAGTTGTCGAAATGACAGACAGACATACAGACAGACAAACAACGCGTCAACTTTAGTATATAAGTGGAACTCCTCCTTCGGAGGAGAAAGGGGAAGAACTCCCATCACCGGAATTCCATTCCCTGAAATATCCATCAACTGAAATTCCATGTCTTGAACCCTATCTTCCAAATCGTCTCCAAATTCTTTACAAACCTTTCAAAGACTATAGCTCAAAGACTCTTACGTCTCTCATATCTCCTCTCTCCTCTCTTCGCTATTATCTTGACTCTCTTCTCTCTCCTCTCTCTCTTCTCATCTCTACTCCCTTTATCTATCTCTTCTCCCTCGTCTTTCGTCTCTACTTTCTCCTTTCTCCTCTTCTCTCTCATCTCTCATCTGTACTCTTTTTCTTTCTCCTCTACTCTCTCCTCTTCTATTTCCTCTGTACGCTCTTATCCCTCCTCTCTTCTTTCTCCTCTTATCTCTCCTGTCTCCTCTTTGCTATCTTATATCTCCCCTCCCATCTCCTCTCTTCTTTTCTCTTCTCTCTCCTTCGTTCCCGCCTTACTCCCCTCTTCTCTCCCATCTGGCATGTCTAATCTCTCCACTCATTTCTACTCTGTTTTCTATCATCTCATCTCTCTTCTCTTTTCATTCTTTTCCTTACTCTATTCTCTGACTGATTGAAGATGCCAAATACATCAAGATCCTCTCCGCGAAGCAGAAATCCTGTTCGTGCAACTGAAAACCATCGAAATCCTCTCCGTGAAACTGGACTCCTTCGAAATCCTCTCCTTGAAACCTGAATCCATCAAAATTGTTTCCATAAAACAGAAATCAATCATAAATTATCTCAGCGAAACAGAAAGCCTCTCCGTGAAGCTGAACATGATCGAAATCCTCTCCGTGAAACTGAAGACCATGGAAATCCTTTCGTGAAACTGAACATCATCGAAATCCTCTCCACGAAACAGAAATCTTCTCCGTCAGAATTTAAACATTGAAATCGTCTCCGCTAAACTTGACTTAATCGAATTTTTTCCGTCAAACAACTCAACTCGCCAGATTCATTAGGGCTAGGGTTAAGGTTAGGGTTAGGGTTAGGGTTAGAACTACGCACAGCTTCGTGTTAAAAGGCACTGATAAAAATATTGAATTAATTGAATCAAATCATTGCGCAACCGATTTCACAGTCAGTCAGTATCAGTCTCAGTTAAAGTTAACAAAAACATTGCGCAATCTAAATCAACCCTCCAATACACAGCAGCAGTGAGAAGTTGAACCCTCCCCCAACTTTATCTATTACGTCTCGCAAAACTGAGTACAATTTTTGCAGAAAGTTAAAAGTATGGAAATAGTTTTTTAAATGCGGTGCTTTTTCTTTTCATATTTAAAGCAAACAACTTATATCCCTAAACTCAGCGTTGCAAGATCTTTCCAGCAATATAAGTCTCTCCTCTCAAAGTTTAAAACTCAAGGAGCAGTTAGCGTTTGAAATTTACCGATTTCCCGACTGCTTGCCTGAGAGGCTCGCAATTTTGTACATTGAATTTCACTGCCAAGCTAATACACAGGGCCGATAATAAAAAAGCTAACCAATTGAATCAATTGATTGCGCAATATATTTCTGTGTTAGTCAGTATAAGTCTCAGTTAAAGTTAACAAAAAGTTTGCGCAATCTAATCAACCCTCCAATACAAAGCAACTGACCCCCTTCCTATACACAGCGCCAGTTAGAAGTCGAAACCCCCAACTTTATCTCTCACCTCTCGCCAAAATGAGTACAATCTTTGCAGAAAGTTTAAAGTATGGAAATAGTTTTTGCAATGCAGAGCTTTTAGTTTTCATATTTGAAGCAAACAATTTATATCCCTGAAATCAGCTTTGCAAGTTCTTTCCAGCAATATAAATTTTTTCTCTCAAAGTTAAAAACTCGAGCAACAGTTTGCGTTTGAAACTTTCTGATTTAAAGCATTGAAATATCGATTGTACGTTCACTGCCTGCTAAAGAGGCCCGCAAGTTTATGCATTGAATTTCAAGGTTCAACAAAATCACAGGGCTGCCTATTGAAAATTAGAACACAAATCTTTGCGCAATTGTCTATACAGTCAGCCAGTGAGCCAGGGTCCGATTGTACACAGGCAGCCATTTAGAACGCCCCATCCCCCCACTGGAGAGAAAATACACTGCAGAGATAGGGAAAAGTTGTGGCGCAATCACTTGAAATTCATGCAAATTTTCAGCTCCAAGCAGAAAGAGGGGACAATTAAGATTATCAAAGGTCAAGACCGCCGTTTTCTGCTTTTTTGAGGATCTTAGAAATTAAAATTTCAGAATTAAAATAGCCTATAGCCGACCTCGGATAATTTCCAATCTTCCCATATAAGTTTCAACGCTGAGTTGCCACTATTCAAGGAGGAGTTGTCGAAATGACACACACACACACACACACACAGACAGACAGACAAACAACACGTCAACTTTAGTATATATACAGACAAACAACGCGTCAACTTTAGTATATATAGATAGATAGATAGAAAATTTCAGAATTAAAATAGCCTATAGCCGACCTCGGATAATTTCCAATCTTCCCATATAAGTTTCAACGCTGAGTTGCCACTATTCAAGGAGGAGTTGTCGAAATGACAGACAGACACACAGACAGACAGACAAACAACGCGTCAACTTTAGTATATATAGATAGAAGTGGAACTCCTCCTTCGGAGGAGAAAGGGGAAGAACTCCCATCACCGGAATTCCATTCCCTGAATTATCCATCAACTGAAATTCCATGTCTTGAACCCCATCTTCCAAATCGTCTCCAAATTCTTTACAAACCTTTCAAAGACCATAGCTCAAAGACTCTTACGTCTCTCATATCTACTCTCTCCTCTCTTCGCTATTATCGTGACTCTCTTCTCTCTCCTCTCTCTCATCTCATCTCTACCCCTACTTCCTTATTTATCTCTTCTCCCTCGTCTTTCGTCTGTACCCCCTCCTGTCTCCTCTGTTCTCTGTTCTATCACATCTGTATTCTTCACTTCTGTCTCCTGTCTCCTCTCTTCTCTCTTATCTCTCCTTCTTCTCTTCTCTCTCATATGTCATCTCTACTCACTTATCTATCGTCTCTCTTAACCCTCTCTCTCTCTCTCTCTCTCTCTCTCTCTCTCTCTCTCTCTCTCTCTCTCTTCTCTCCTCTCTGCTCTCATTTCTTATATCTCATATACGGTCTCAGACTCTACTTTCTTGTCTCCCATCTTTCTTTCCTCCTTTCCACTACCCCCGTCTCTTCTCTTCTCTCTTTTCTAATCTCTAATCTCTTCTCTCTTATGTTCTCACTCATCTCTTCTCCTCGCATCTCTCATCTCTCCTCTCCTCACTACTTCCCTCTCTTAACTCTCTCATCTCTGATTTTTCATCTCTCTCCTCTCTCCTCTCGCTCTTTTCCTTTCGCTTCTCTCTCCTCCCTCTCCTCTCATCTCTACTACTTTATTTATATCTTCTCCCTCGTCTTTCGTCTCTACTCTCGTCTGTCTCCTTTCTCCCCTTTTTTCTCCTCTTTTCTCTCTTCTCTCTCCGCTCCTCTCTCATCTCTCATCCCTCATCTCACTCTTTCTTTCTCCTCTACTCTCCCCTCTCTTCTATTTCCTCTGTACGCTCTTATCCTTCATCTATTCTCTCTCCTATTATCTCTCTTGTCTCCCTTTGCTATCTCATATATCCACTCTTATCTCCTCTCTCCTCTTCGCTTTTCTGTCCTTCGTTCCCGCCTTAATCCCTCTTCTCTCCCATCTGTCATGTCTAATCTCTCCACTCATTTCTACTCTGTTTTCTACCATCTCATATCTCTTCTCTTTTCATTCTTCTTTTTATTCTCTTCTCTGACTGATTGAAGATGCCAAATCAATCAAGATCCTCTCCGCGAAGCAGAAATCCTGTCCGTGCAACTGAAAACCATCGAAATCCTCTCCGTGAAACTGAAGAGAATCGAAATCCTCTCCGCGAAACAGAAATCCTCTCCGTGAAACTGAAAACCATCGAAATTCTTTCTTTTAAACTGGACTCAATCGAAATTTTCTCCGTCAAAAAGAATAAATATCAGGATTCATTGGTTATTGTTAAGGGTTAGGGTTAGGGTTAGAGCTACACACAGCTGCGTGTTCAAATAAAAAATGAACCAATTGAATCAATTGATTGCGCAACCGATTTCACAGTCAGTCAGTATCAGTCTCAGTTAAAGTTAGCAAAAAAATTGCGCAATCTAAATCAACCCTCCAGTACACAGAGACCGACCCCTTTTCAATACGCAGTGGCAGTTAGAAATTGAACCTCAAACTTTTGGGGGCATTGAACAAAAAATGAGTACAATCTTTGCATAAAGCTAAAAGTATGGAAATGGTTTTTTGAAACATTTTATATCCTCGAACTCAGCGTTGCAAGATCTTTTCAGCAGTATAAGTCTCTTCTCTTAAAGTTTAGAACTCGAAGAGCAGTTAGCGTTTGAAAGTTCCCGTTTTAAAGCATTGAAATATCGAGTATACGTTCACTGCCTGCCAAAGAGGCTCGCAAGTTTATTCATTCATTACACAGGCCGGCTATTACACAGGGCAGCCTATTGAAAGGCACAGATAATAAAACAAAATTGATGGCGCAACTGATTTCACAGTATGTCAGTATCAGTCTCAGTTACAGTTAACAAAAAGATTGCGCAATCTAAATCAACCCTCCAATACACAGCGCCCGACCGCCTTCCACTACGCAGTGGCAATTAGCAATTGAACCCCCCAAATTTATCTCTGACCTATCGCAAAAATAAGTACAATCTTTGCAGCAAGTTAAAAGTAAAAGTAATAAAATCGTTTTTTGAATGCTGTGCTTTTAATTTTTACAGTTAAAGCAAACAACTTATATCCCTGAACTCAGCGTTGCAAGATCTTTCCAGCAATATAAGTCTCTCCTCTCAAAGTTCAAAAATCGAGCAACAGTTAGCATTTGAAACTTTCTGATTTAAAGCATTGAAATATCGAGTGTACGTTCACTGCCTGCTAGAGAGGCTCGCAAATTGATGCATTGAATTTCACTGTCCGCCAGTTAGCTAGGGTCCAAGTGTACACACGCCGCCACTGAGAACGCTCCTATCCCCCACTGGAGAGAAAATACACTGCCAAGTTAGCAAAATTTTATGGCGCAATCACTTAAAATTCATGCAAATTTTCAGCTCCAAGCAGAAAGAGGGGACAATTAAGATTATCAAAGGTCAAGACCGCCGTTTTCTGCTTTTTTGAGGATCTTAGAAATTAAAATTTCAGAATTAAAATAGCCTATAGCCGACCTCGGATAATTTCCAATCTTCCCATATAAGTTTCAACGCTGAGTTGCCACTATTCAAGGAGGAGTTGTCGAAATGACACACACACACACACACACACAGACAGACAGACAAACAACACGTCAACTTTAGTATATATAGACGAGTGGAACTCCTCCTTCGGAGGAGAAAGGGGAAGAACTCCCATCACCGGAATTCCATTCCCTGAAATCCATCAGCTGAAACTCCACTTGAATCCCATCTTCCAAATCGTCTCCAAATTCTTTACAAAATCTTTGAAAGACCATAGCTCAAAGACTCTCACGTCTCTCATATCTCCTCTCTCTTCTATTCGCTATTATTGTGACTCTCTTCTCTCTCCTCTCTCTCTCATCTCATCTCTACCCGTACTCCCTTATTTATGTTTTATCCCTCGTCTTTCGTCTGTACCCTCTCCTGTCTCTTGTCTCCTCTCTTCTCTCATATCTCTCCTCTTCACTTCTGTCTCCTGTCTTCTCTCTTCTCTCTTATCTCTCCCTCTTCTCTCCTCTTTTATATGTCATCCCTATTCACTTATCTATCGTCTCTCTTAACCCTCTCTCTCTTCTCTTTTCTTTCCTCTCTGCTCTCATTTCTCATATCTCATATACGCTCTCACACTCCACTTACTTGTCTCCAATCTTTCTTTCCTCCTTTCCACTTTTCCCTGTCTCTTCTCTTCTCTCTTTTCTATCCTCTCCATTCTCTCTTTTCTCCTCCCTTGCTCCTTTTATCTTCTCCCCTCTCTTCTCTAATCTCTTCTCTCTTCTCTCTTATGTTCTCACTCATCTCTTTTTATCGCATCTCTCATCTCTCCTCTCCTCACTACTTTCCTCTCTTAACTCTCTTATCTATTTCATCTCTCTCCTCTCTCCTCTTTCTCTTCTCCTCTCGCTTCTTCTCTCGCTTCTCTCTCCTATCTCTCCTCTCATCTCTACTACCGTATTTATATCTTCTAACTGGTCCTTCGTCTCTACTCTCTCCTTTCTCCTTTCTCCCCTCTTTTCTCCTTTCTTGTCTCTCCTGTCTCCCCTCCTCTCTCATCCCTCATCCCCTCATCTCACTCTTTCTTTCTCCTCTACTCTCCCCTCTCTTCTATTTTCTCTGTACGCTCTTATCCCTAATCTATTTTCTCTCCTCTCTCCTCTTTTCTACTCTCTCCCTCTTCGTTCCCGCCTAAATCCCCTCTTCTCTCCAATCTGTCATGTCTAATATCTCCACTTATTTCTACTCTGTTTTCTATCATCTCATCTCTCTTCTGCTTTCATTCTTCTCTTTACTCTTTTCTCTGACTGATTGAAGATGCCAAATCCATCAAGATCCTCTCCGCGAAGCAGAAATCCTGTCCGTGCAACTGAAAACCATCGAAATTCTCTCTTTTAAACTGGACTCAATCGAAATTTTCTCCGTCAAAAAAAATAAATATCAGGATTCATTGGTTAGGGTTATTGTTAGGGTTAGGGTTAGGGTTAAAGCTACACAGCTGCGTGTTCAAATAAAAATTGAACCAATTGAATCAATTGATTGCGCAACCGATTTCTCAGTCAGTCAGTATCAGTCTCAGTTAAAGTTAACAAAAAGATTGCGCAATCTAAATCAACCCTCCAGTACACAGAGACCGACCTCTTTTCAATACGCAGTAGCAGTTAGAAATTGAACGCCGAACTGTTGGGGGCATTGAACCAAAAAATGAGTACAATCTTTGCATAAAGCTAAAAGTATGGAAATAGTTTTTTTGATGCTGCTCTTTTAGTCTTTACATTTATAGCAAACAATTTATATCCTCGAACTCAGCGTTGCAAGATCTTTTCAGCAGTATAAGTATCTTCTCTTAAAGTTTAGAACTCGAAGAGCAGTTAGCGTTTGAAAGTTCCCGTTTTAAGGCATTGAAATATTGCGTGTACGTTCACTGCCTGCCAAAGAGGCTCGCAAATTTATTCATTCATTACACAGGCTGGCTATTACACAGGGCAGCCTATTGAAAGGCACAGATAATAAAACAAATTGATGGCGCAACCGATTTCACAGTCAGTCAGTATCAGTCTCAGTTAAAGTTAAGAAAAACATTGCGCAATCTAAATCAACCCTCCAATACACAGCGCCCGACCGCCTTCCACTACGCAGTGGCAATTAGCAATTGAACCCCCCAAATTTATCTCTGACCTATCGCAAAAATAAGTACAATCTTTGCAGCAAGTTAAAAGTAAAAGTAATAAAATCGTTTTTTGAATGCTGTGCTTTTAATTTTTACAGTTAAAGCAAACAACTTATATCCCTGAACTCAGCGTTGCAAAATCTTTCCAGCAATATAAGTCTCTCCTCTCAAAGTTCAAAAATCGAGCAACAGTTAGCATTTGAAACTTTCTGATTTAAAGCATTGAAATATCGAGTGTACGTTCACTGCCTGCTAGAGAGGCTCGCAAATTGATGCATTGAATTTCACTGTCCGCCAGTTAGCTAGGGTCCAAGTGTACACACGCCGCCACTGAGAACGCTCCTATCCCCCCACTGGAGAGAAAAAACACTGCCAAGTTAGCAAAATTTTATGGCGCAATCACTTAAAATTCATGCAGATTTTCAGCTCCAAGCAGAAAGAGGGGACAATTAAGATTATCAAAGGTCAAGACCGCCGTTTTCTGCTTTTTTGAGGATCTTAGAAATTAAAATTTCAGAATTAAAATAGCCTATAGCCGACCTCGGATAATTTCCAATCTTCCCATATAAGTTTCAACGCTGAGTTGGCACTATTCAAGGAGGAGTTGTCGAAATGACAGACAGACACACAGACAGACAGACAAACAACGCGTCAACTTTAGTATATACAGATAGATAGATAGATAGATAGATAGATAGATAGATAGAGAGAGAGGCCAACTCCTCCGATGGAGGAGAAAGGGGAAGAACTCCCATCACCGGAATTCCATTCCCTGAACTCCATCAGCTAGATCCCAAGACCCGAATATCATCATCTAACTGTTCTCCAAAACCATCAAAATCCTCTCCATGAAACTGAACACCATCGAAATCCTCTCCGCAAAACAGAAATCCTCTCCGTGCAACTGAAAACCATCGAAATCCTCTCCGCGAAACAGAAATCCTCTCCGTGAAACTGAAAACCATTGAAATCCTCTCCGCGAAACAGAAATCCTCTCCGTGAAACTGAACACCATCGAAATTCCCTCTATTAAACTGGACTCAGTCGAATTTTTCTCCGTCAAAAAGAATAAAATATTAGGATTCATTTGTTAGGGTTAGGGTTAGAGCTACACACAGCTGCGTGTTAAAAGGCACTGGTAAAAAATTTGAACCAATTGAATCAATTGATTGTGCAACCAATTGATTGTGCAACCGATTTCTCCGTCAGTCAGTATCAGTCTCAGTTAAAGGTACCAAAAAGATGGCGCAATCTAAATCAACCGTCCAATGCACAGCGACCAACCCCCTTCCAATACGCAGTGGCAGCTAGAAATTAACACCCTCCCTAACTGCTGGGGGGTCGATCATACCCCATTGAACCCCCCAAAATGAGTTACAATCTTTGCAAAAAGTTAAAAGTATGGAAGTTTTTTGAATGCCGTGCTTTTAGTTTTCATATTTAAAGCAAACAACTTATATCCCCGAACTCAGCGTTGGAAGACCTTTCCAGCAATATAAGTCTCTACTCTCAAAGTTTAAAACTCGAGGAACAGTTGGCGTTTGAAATTTACCGATTTCCCAACTGCTTGCTAGAGAAGCTCGCAAGTTTATTCTTAAATTTCAGTGCCCAGCCAATAACACAGGGCTGCGTCTTGAAAGACGCCAATAATAAAACCAATTGAATCTCGACACAGTCTATCTGTTTACACTGTACAACTGCTATGTACACTCAGCCCAAGCCCAACCCCCGTTCTGGGGGAAGCATTAAATTTAACTCAACCCCCCCAACACGCGGGGGTTTTATTTGCATTGAACGCAGAACACGCGCACCCACCACCCCACAAATACACAGCGACCCGCGGGCGGAGGTTGGGGTGGCTATTTTTACAAACAGACTGCCAACTCTCTTACTGGAAAGACAGAAGGGCCAAAGAAGGTTAAAAGCAGTTTTCTGTTTTTTTAGGGATGTTAAAATGTGAAAATTAAAAATTAAAATAGCCTAAAGCCTGATCCGGAAAATTTTCTGTTTTCCCATATAAGTTTCGACGCTGACTTGCCAGTTGTCTAGGAGAAAAATCGCAACACAAACACACAATCATCGCACCAGTTTTAGTATTAAGATTTTCCCATATAAGTTTCAACGCTGACTTGTCAGTAGTCGAGGAGAAAAATTGCAACACACATACAGACAAACAAACAACGCACCACTTTTAGTATTAAGATTGCAACACAAAGACAAACAGACAAACAGACAAACATCGCACCACTTTTAGTATTAAGAAGAGAGAAGAGAAGAGATATTAAAATTTTAGAATAGTTTTGGTTAGTCCTCTTTGTTATTTCAAAGGCATAATTTTAAACTTTACGACGCGAGCTCGATAAGTCATGGGCCCGGGCCGACTAACTACCGAATTCACACACCAAAAATACCCTCCCCTAAATGTTTAAAAAATATCGATTGTAAAAATACTTAAACTGTCGAGCAGAAGAGCGCAATTCTTGCGCGTCTAATTATACTTTTTAATTTGCTCTATGTTTGATGAAAAATTATTTTCTGTTGTTATAGGGGGGTTGAATATCGGGTGTGTCGAATAACTTCTTTATGCAGCTTGCGCATGCCACCATATTTTTGGAATACATTCTTTAATAAGTAACTCATCTTGCGCGGGGGGTAATTTTCTAAACTGCTGACTGCGCAAGGTAAAATCACTGGTAAAAATGTGCAAGAATAAACAAAATTGGCGTTAGTTTAATTTTATCGCACGTTTCTGTTACGGAATAATGAAATTGTGTGGAGCAAAGCACCGAAGGGACCGTAAAAATATATATTGGCTTATATAGTGGAACTGAAATGAACTAAAATAGACCTAAATACTCTAAACAAGTTTATTTTATTCCCAAGTGGCTCAAGTCAGGCACGTGGATATGGATGCCCATAGTGCGGTGTTGTCTTTTTTACAACAGTTTGCAAGTATGTGAGACTACGAGTATGGCGTGTCAATATGATATTATTTAATATATTTGTAGCTTTAGGAAGCTTAGAAAGGCGCAAACTGTTCCTTATATTTACTTTAATGCATTTTATAAAATTTGTCATGGACAAACCCCTTGTATAGGCCTACAATGGTATAAAATTTCTATTACTCTTAATAATAGTTAAATGTTAAAATTAGACCTGATATTCATTTGAAATAAGCTACGAAAATGCAATAAAAGCAGGTATATATATATAAAATTTGGTAGATCAAAGTCTTAAGCAATGCAAATTTTAAAAGCTATATTGCAATATATCTATTATGCAATATATTTACAAAATATTTTAATACTATGTTCCATTTTTTCTGAAATTGATTACATATTCACCTACAAACCATTTTAGTGTATGGATTCTTGTAAAATAAAAGGAAATTTTATATATATGTCATATTTAACTAGTTAATAACAATTAACTGCAACTTGTTTTTTAGTAAATATAATAGCAGGTCTAATTATTGTCAAAATGTCTATTGTTATATTTAGCTTAACTTTATGTCTTTGGTTCTTATTTAGCCACTTATCACACTAGTGACTAGTTTTTTATTTTATAAATAGTCTATTGTCTTAGATATTACTATTCTATATGCAAAAGTCTTAAGCTACTGTATAAAGACTTTAAAAGAAAAGTCTTGTCTTGTCTTCAATTCTCAGAAGTACCCATTTAAGTCTTTATATCTGAATGCCCCCCCTTTAAGTTCCCAATTTATCTATATAAACTTTTTGAGAGGTAGTCTTGGCTCTTGAATTGTCTATATTTTTAAGGGGTTTTTGTGTGTACACATGCCAAAACAGCCGACTCCATAGAGCAGCCAAGTGCATAGCCTCCAATCATGGGTTGCCAAGGTCCTAGATCTGCTAGATGGCGCCAGAGACTGTAGAGAGTTATTAGACCATACCGTAATGCTCTACTTAAAGTAATATTCTAAGGAAGTCAATTTCTTTCAAAATGAGTCATATCTATTTTAGGAATCACGCGCAAACAGAATGATTTAGAACCCTACATTGTTTGATCAAGGAACCGGATTCCAACAGCTGTATTTGCTTAACCCCATATATGGTAATGCTCAAACATGCATGACCGCTTAATCAAACATTTTTGACCTAAGTAAATACCCAATCCCAAACCGGTTTTTCTCCAAAATTTTGCTATAAATATAAGTCAAAATTCGAGTCAAAAATTCAGACTCAGAGCGGTCTCTAAGAAGACTCCGAAGAAATAAGAAGACCGATCTCTGAGGGACCACACCTGTCCAATTGGTAAGCGTTTACCCGATTTAGTTAATTGTTAATAGCACTAATAAGTTAATTAATTGAGTTTACGAGAGCCACTTACTGTCGACACATTTAAGAAAGGCCTCCTTGTTTCCTAGGATACATTCCTAGAGGATTTATTGAATTGAATTGAGTTATCCGTTACGTTTCGGACGTAACGAAGAAGACGCCCTTCAGGAGGACCTATCACAGAAAATTAGAGAATTCAATTGTTCATTAGGGCGCACGTTCTACTGTTAATTCCGAGCTCGAGGACCGTCAAGAAGTTCTGATTCGCTCTCGTTTTTGGTCGACCCACAGATAAAAGTCAAGGACTCAAGAAGACTACTCCAAATCGGCCGTTACTACCGTTCAGCCAAGTTAGACAGAGTCACACACACCGCAAGAACCAGAAGTCTACCAACCACAAGAGGATCCGCTGCAGTAAGTCATTTGAACTGGTAAATACCTAGGCACTTGTTCCCCAGTGTCTAGAAGTGGGAGTTTTTGAGTGACTGATCACCACTCTTAAACTCTTCAAGACCAGGAGGCTCACTATCAGAGCCTTAGCTGTACCAGGTGGCTGAAAAAGCTCCCTGGTGTTGCATTATTCCTATCCAGCATGGCTCACAACTTTTGGCTGCAGCTCCTGGTTCTATTCAGCGTAGAACTGCTGAGCAATGAGCAGTTGGCGGCCTGCTCGGAAGTGTTGCCCCTGAGCACCACCCACCGCCATATCCAACTGGCCATGTAGGCTATTGCCTCCATAGCCATGGTCAGCGGGATGCTTTTCCTTTGGCCACCCTGATGCTGCAAGACTTGACAGAACCCTGTGCCAAGGTCAAGCCCGCACCACCACCCAGCAGGCCACACTGATAGAGGACCTGCTGAGCATCGGCCTGACCCCCTTGACTACCACTGAATGTTTCCCTAGCAACAACCTGCATATCCTCGCTAGCACTGGCTAGCATCATAAATAATAATAATGATGATAATGGCCATGCCTAAATATGCCCAGCCATGCCTAACTATTCCCAGCCATGCCTAACTATGCCCAGCCATGCCTAACTATTCCCAGCCATGCATAACTATGCCCAGCCATGCCTAACTATTCCCAGCCATGCCTAACTATGCCCAGTCATGCCTAACTATGCCCAGCAATGCCTAACTATGCCCAGCCATGCCTAACTATGCCCAGCCATGCCTAACTATGCCCAGCCATGCCTAACGATGCCCAGCCATGCCTAACTATGCCCAGCCATGCCTAACTATTCCCAGCCATGCCTAACTATGCCCAGCCATGCCTAACTATTCCCAGCCATGCCTAACTATGCCCAGCCATGCCTAACTATGCCCAGCCATGCCTAACTATGCCCAGCAATGCCTAACTATGCCCAGCCATGCCTAACTATTCCCAGCCATGCCTAACTATGCCCAGCCATGCCTAACTATGCCCAGCCATGCCTAACTATGCCCAGCAATGCCTAACTATGCCCAGCCATGCCTAACTATTCCCAGTCATGCCTAACTATGCCCAGCCATGCCCCACTATGCCCAGCCATGCCCCACTATGCCCAGCCATCCCCAGCCATATCCCACTATGCCCAGCCATGCCCAGCCATATCCCACTATGCCCAGCCATGCCCAGCCATATCCCACTATGCCCAGCCATGCCCACTATGCCCAGCCATGCCCAGCCATGCCCACTATGCCCAGCCATGCCTAACTATGCCCAGCCATGCCTAACTATGCCCAGCAATGCCTAACTATGCCCAGCCATGCCTAACTATTCCCAGCCATGCATAACTATGCCCAGCCATGCCTAACTATTCCCAGCCATGCCTAACTATGCCCAGTCATGCCTAACTATGCCCAGCAATGCCTAACTATGCCCAGCCATGCCTAACTATTCCCAGCCATGCCTAACTATGCCCAGCCATGCCTAACTATGCCCAGCCATGCCTAACTATGCCCAGCAATGCCTAACTATGCCCAGCCATGCCTAACTATTCCCAGTCATGCCTAACTATGCCCAGCCATGCCCCACTATGCCCAGCCATGCCCCACTATGCCCAGCCATCCCCAGCCATATCCCACTATGCCCAGCCATGCCCAGCCATATCCCACTATGCCCAGCCATGCCCAGCCATATCCCACTATGCCCAGCCATGCCCACTATGCCCAGCCATGCCCAGCCATGCCCACTATGCCCAGCCATGCCTAACTATGCCCAGCCATGCCCCACTATGCCCAGCCATGCCCCACTATGCCCAGCCATCCCTAGCCATATCCCACTATGCCCAGCCATGCCCCACTATGCCCAGCCATCCCCAGCCATACCCCACTGTGCCCAGCCATGCCCACTATGCCCAGCCATGCCCACTATGCCCAGCCATGCCCCACTATGCACAGCCATGCCTAACTATGCCCAGCCATGCCCCACTATGTCCAGCCATGCCCCACTATGCCCAGCCATGCCCCACTATGCCCAGCCATGCCCCACTATGCCCAGCCATGCCTAACTATGCCCAGCCATGCCCAACTATAATTCGAGGCACTGCGGCTTCGCGGTGTGGCTTCTTAAGTCCCTGGCGTCATGAATCGCGTGCTTGCCGGCGTCTCCGCACCCACCGAGTGGACCGTAGCGCACAACGTGGCAATTTTGAAGAAAGCCAAGACGACACAGAAAAAAGCTCATCGAGGCATCTTACTGATGTCCTATACTGCGAAACTTTCGACCGTCTGCATTCAGTGCTAGACCCCTACTTGCGTTATAAGCAGAATGGATTCCGGCCGCAGCGCGGTACAGTGACGCAGATCCTTGCACTTCTTACTGGGGGACTGCGTATTTTAGTTGTTGTTGTTGCTCATGTCGTATCAAGTAACCTTTTCAGGGGCGCAGATGTATTGTTTTATATAATAACATATAGATAGTAATATAATGCCGGTAATTTCATTTGTTACCCCTTTTCCTACTTAATCGCACCTCTCTTACCTTTTGTTTTTCATTCCAGGCGTCGCAGCGGGATAAAGACGTACTTGAAGTACTTCAACAACTGAAGGAGTCCATCGACGCAGCAGATTTGACAGATGGAGCTGGCATCAAGAATTCGGAAGCCTATCAGAGTATTGTTGAGCAGTTGAGTGTGCAGCATCCCGGCAAATACGATGAAGCCTCGATAAAGACGATCCGATGTGATTTGCAGCAAAACAGAAGGCAGCTGCTTACTGCTGCGTTGTCTATTTTGTCATCTTCGGAAGACCAGAGCGTAGAACCCGAAAGCACGCCTTCGTCGCCTTCTGAGGCTGAAGTTCAACGTTTTGTCGGGATATTTGGGTGTCTCAAAGAGAAATGGTACGAAGTTAACAAGACCATGAAAGAAGTAACTTGGCGAGCGCAGAGAAAGAGCAATTTAACGGCGTTTTGTTGCGTGAAGTGCAGAACTGCTGGGTGAAGCACTGCAGCCTCTCAATTGTTCGCAGTTCTTTTGATGGCCCTGAGTCTGCTAAGTACTCATTAAAATGCTCGGTGCGACTGGCTGGCGACCCAAAACCGTCTTCGTGTCCTGGGCGATGGAAGCTAAAGGTGAAGGGCTGCGAAGTGCGTCTGGAGCAGACCCATAAGCCATTGCAGCACCCCCCTAAACCTACAAAGGTTCGGGATGCAGGCTTAAAAACAAGAGCTGATACTGAGGGAGCTGCCGTACTGCAGGCTTCAGTTGCTGCAACAAATGTCGATCTGCGCAACATTCCATCGCAAAGGATGATTCAAGGAATTCGCCAGTACAACAAAGAGAAAAAGAAACTGTGCCCAGACATCCCTGTGCAGTAAACTAAAGGCGTACGTGCATTACTTTGAGTTTGCGGGCGATATTTCGCTTACGGCTATTGGAGCATATCACCCGGAGATGGCTGCAGAGGCTCTGTCTCTCATGAAACAGTTAAAAATGCCAATAAACCTAGTTATCATCTCGACAGGAGCGTCAGTTTGCAGCTGACCAGGTGGAATTCCACAGAAGCCAGTATACCATTACGCCTTAGTGATGGCAGCCGAGCAAACTATTGGAATGACCCAAGTTTCTCTATTCGACGTTCTGACTTGTAATCACGATACCGTTCAATTGACTAGCATGTTAGCAAAGTGGCTTCAGAAGATAAAGGAACAAAAAATGGGCCACGGCACTGTGAAAATAGCAAAGATTATGACTGATTTTAACTGGCCGACACTACATGCCCTCATACAGGTCTTCAATGGATTAGGAATTCGCGAATATCTTGATTAGTGCTTTCTGATCGCGCTACAATCAGAAAATGGACAGAGTGGAATTCCAAAGTTTATGCAAGCAACTTTGCAGCAGGCACGTCAGCGCACCGCTATTGTTTTTGGTCACATCACATCATCAATGAGGTTCGGAATTGGCAAGAAGTGCGCAGCGCAAGTCCTCAGGTAAAGGCACTGTACCTTCGGGCGTTTGCGCGGATTGTTGCAAGCACCACTTCAGCGGAAGGCCTAGCCAATCTTCAGAACATGCTGCATGTTCTGCTCGAGCACAATGCAAGAAGAGCCATGCCGCGTGTCGAAACACTGTTGATGGAGACGTCTGATGTGGGTGACAACGAGCCCATGCAAGGCGTGGAAATGAACGCTCCGGAAAACATTATGAGTCGGGCAACGATTCGCTCATCGTCCCGCTTTTTTAGTCAGGCACAGCAGATCTTCGAGCGAATCAATACAGCTTGCCGCCAAGCAAGTGAATCGCAGCTGCCGATGATCAATGCGTACCTTAACGAAAAATTGGCGCAGAAGGTCGTCAATTTGTACGCATGCTTTCCGCTCTTCAGTGGCTTCATGATTGACTGCCAACGATTCTTTACTGGACAGAGCACAGTGCAAGAATTCCGCAACAGCGAAGGATCTGTGGAAGTGTATCATAGAATTGTCAGAAGAGATGTGATGCATGGCCGATCGCTGAAGCTGAAGCTGAAGCTTCAGAAGCTCTCGTTGTAAACAAAAAAGCGAGCCACAGTACCGCTCCGAAGTACTTTCCTGTGGCCAAGTACTTCCGAAGACATGGAGAAGAGCTGGTCATCAGAACGTATCAGGAAACGAACAAAGAGGCTGCACGAGAATTGGTACGCGTGACGAAAAACAAGAGAGCGACTGTTGTGGGAGAAACCGTGGTTACAGAGGACGTGGCCGTAGTAGCAGAAGCGGCAGAAGAGGCGGCATTTGTGATGTCCAATGCGATGGTCTTAGCGACGCCCTAGGTGGGGATAGATATGACGGCATAGAAGGCATCCATGACGATCGCGATGCTCAAGACGACGAGCAAGTAGCCGGCCATGTCAATATTTCTGAGGACGCCATGTGGGCGAGGTCGGACATGAAGGCCACGGAAATAATTCTTTGCTTCAAGTGCCTCGGGATCTTTACGACTACAGCGGCAAGGCACTGGTTGTGCCCGACCTGCAGGCATGTGTCGAGTCAGGCCCATGGATTTCGGAGTTAGGGCTGAGCACAGCACAGCTGACAAGTGAGTAAAATTGTACGCCTGAGCTTCTGGAACAGTATGTACCGGGGAAAAACCAATCATTAATCGCCTTTATCTAGTGGCGGATCCAGGAATTTTTTGGATGTGGCGTACGTGTTGCCTCTTTTGCCAATAAAGAAAGGGCGGGAGTTTTGTAATGTTAATGTATTTGTCTTTTTCCTCTTAGGGCTTAGAACGCCAACATATTTAGGTTTAGCGGCGTCTACCTCAGAGACATGGGTAACCTACCTCAGTGCCAGAGCTAGAGGCGCCCTGCCGCTCAGATATAGGGGCGCCTATTTTGTCAAGGGGCACAAAATTAATCTAAATTTTGGTGGCCGCTTCCCCTAAATTCACCCTGCCGTATTCCATTGGAGCTCAAATTGCTCTCACATGCCAAAGATAAAATGAACCAGGGTAAAAAATTCCTTAATCGATCTCAACTCCCGTCTCGTTTGTGCAGAATTTTAGCACTAAGTATCGATATTAGGCTAAACCCTTTTTACTTTCTTTTGTGCGCTACTGTGGATGTGATAAAATGCTTTGATGTTTTATGTATAGCTAGATACGAGTATACGAAAACACAGATTGTTATATCGCCTAATGTTTCAGAGCAAGCAGTGAAGCGACGTACGGCCAGCTCACTGGCGAGTGGTGAAGTATTGACCGCGGTATTCGTGCTTTTTTGCCTTCCTATTCACCTGAAGATATACAGTATCCTGCAAAACGCGTCGTTCAATTAAATTTATTTAATGTTGATTTTTGCCTTCCTATTCATCTTACTTGCCAAGCAAGCAACTTTATGTGTTGGCTTACTTTGTATTTGTAATAAAATGGAGAATTTTAATAATTACATATTTTATTATTCGTAAAAAAGTTAAACAAAGTTTAACTCTAAAATCTAGAAATTGTTTTACAACTCAAAAAACTTTTACATTATTATCTTTTTGATGCTTAAATGTTTATAAAGTTTTAATTATAATACACAAATGGAAACAAGCTTTTATGAAATGAAAAATATTCGTACAAACTGTCCCACACCCCCGGCCTCTAGTCTAGCTGGCATGCAGTGTGTGGTAGGTTGAGCCTCCCACAAACTGTTTGAAATTTATTTTTGGATCCCGTTTTCTGGTCGTTATTTTTTGCCGTTGTCCTGGGTTTGGCCCTCCTCCGTCCACCTTAAGGTGCTGCCCTGACGTCACCCTTCCGTCATCTCCCGCTCCCTGGTTCTGACCCTCTGCTCCCCGGTTCTGGCCATTGAGCCCCTTTTCTGTTCGTTGTTAGTTTTGCCCATCTCCCCAGTGTTAATTTTCGTATGCCCATAACTATGACTTTAAGGTCCATTTTAATTATTTTTTCTCCTTTTTCTGTTTATTTGGTGCCACAAAATGTTGTGTATAATATTATAAATAATATGATGCGAGGGCTGCTAAATTGACCCTTCTCTTTCTCCTTCTCCTTTTCTCCTCCTTTCCTTTTGTTTAACTCTTATTATTGGATTCATTACCTGTGCGTACTACTAGGAAATTCATTTATTTTAATAGTTGCTAATTTGTAGTCGCCCTCGCGGCACCACCGTCTCATCTCTCGTGGTACTCGTTGAACTATAATAATATTTAGCTAACTCCAATTTAATCGGCCTTTTAATAAATTAGCGAGCCAACTTAATTTCGTTGTTCAATTATTAAAAGTCAGCTCCGTCGCCGCGTCGCCGACAAACTCCGGCTCCGATTCCGACATTGAAGACGGCGACTCCTCAGACGACGGTAGCGGCGCGGCCGGGCCGAGCAACCTGCCGCTGCGGCTGAGCTCTATCTTGAGTCATTTGCCCGTGGGGCGTAAAATAACCCCGTCTCATCTCGAAGCAAGCTCTGAGACTCCAACGTTCCGTAATACGCAAATTACGGTGGTGGCATCGCTACTCTACTATTAGTAACGAAATAAGCATACGAGGTACATTAATTCACGGTGTCTGAGAACCCCCACTGAACGCTCGCGCCTAACGAAGACCGCCCGCCTACGACTGAGACTACCCTCCCCCCGGAATTTGAGGACCCTGGCAGTCGGAGTAAAACAGGAGGCGAACTTCCGTTGTGATTCATCTGCGCGATCTTCCGGCTTCAATTCGTGCGAACGCAACGACAACCGGTTTCGAAGAAACCTTGAGTTCAAAATCAGCAACCGCCAAGTCTAGCATAAATTTTCTTCCTCCGCCCCCACCTCAAGTGCATAAGCTTGGCCTAAGTCTGGCATAAATGATGAAATTTAATCAGTTTTCCTCCAGCATAACTCCGAGAATAAAACAAACTATAAATCCTCTACAATGTATATCAATTATATTACTATCACTAAGACAAACAAAATAGAAATCGATATTAAAATAAATTTTTAAAGTCCATGGATACAGGCCCTAAGCATCATATACTTTTGTGTATCTAGTATACCAAGTAAGACACTTTGTATGCCAAGTATCCCCCTAGCCACACTCTTGTGTATCAGTATATAACCTATTACTCCCTTTTTGTTCCAGCACACGTAGAAATGGCGAAACGTAGAAATAGATTCTAGTCTGTTAATGACCAGTGTATACTTCCCCCCCCCACAAAAAAATTCTAGGTATACCAATAAGTAAGCCTCCACCCTAAATATATTTTATAATTATGGTATGTTTTCTAAGCAAATAAATTGCACTTTTGCATGCTATCCTTTAAGCATGTATATGCTATCTTTCTAGTGTGCTATCCCTTTAACCATTTGGAAGCCAAAGGCCTGCACTGCAGGCCATACCAAAACGGCTAAAAAACCCAGAGATTGAAAAATGTCTATGGCATCAATAACCATCTCCCAGTCACTAAAGCAAGTGCCTAGGCCTAGTATGGCCTGCTATGCAGGTCATGATTAATTTAAAGAAGCCCCTGCATTATGCATTTCTGTTATGTTTTCACTCAAATGTTAAATGTGAAATAAGTGTGCACAGTGAAAACATGAGGTGATGCACAAATGTATGGTCATGTTAAATTTTAATCTCTTCACTACTGACCTACGAGTATTATAACTAGTATTAAATGAATATGAATACAAAATTTAACTGCATTGTTCCAAACAAAACAAGGACATGAAAAGAAATGTATAATTGATGGTCAAAAACCCTCAGAATTCTGGCACCCTGTCGTGGTCAAACAAGTTGTCATTTCCAGGGCTACTTCAACCCATTCCACAGCTGCCTCATCTTGGCTCTAATCAGTTTCTAGATCTATGCTTTCCGACTCTATTTATGACTAAAAAACCATTGACTCATCACTTGATAAAGTGTTTTCCGAATCAGAATCGAGTCCCAGTCTGCGCAAGGCATCACTTTTAGCTGTCCTTTTTGGGCACATAGAAGCCATTTGTGGGTAGGAAGGTTTGAACAGGAGCTAGCAGAAAAATGCTGTGGTAGGCCTATACTTTACTTCTGGGCTTCTAGGGTGTGTATTCAATTTAGAAAAAAAGGCAAATTTGTCTATGGACTGCTCTGCAGGCCTTTAGGATTTTAAGCGATCTTACAGAACCAAGCTTGGGCGCAAAGTGGTTAATATGTTGCCTCAGCCCCTCTGGCATGCTATCCCTTAGCTTTAGTATTATAGGCCTATGCTATACTATAAGGTGTAGTGCACTTGATGCACCAAATTTTTTTAAAGTGCACTAGATAGCTATCTATGAAAATGTCATTGTTTTCAATAAGGCTAGAAATGCCAATGATATCAAATTTTACAAATGTTAAATTTTACCTATATTTAAAAATATGTATTATTTTTGGCAATTCCATGAGTTTGATATTGATAATCATAGGTTTTAGAATATAATGCTAAATTGTGATATGAAATGATTGCTCATAGGCTGCTAGTTTTTTGGTCTTTAAATAACAATTTTGCATCATAGTTTATGTAGAAAAGGTTTTTAAACTATAGTTTTATTTGGAAGCAAATGGGACATGTTTTAGTAGGTATAATAGTCATTGCCACAGAAACATGCCCATATAAAGACAAAAAAATGCTTTTGAATTCTTTTTAATTTTATCATAGATTATAGATAATATCCTAGACCAGCAATAACTTTAGGCTTTACTTATTTTGCTTTTAATTACTTACAAATAAATGCAAGAATATAAAGATTAGTTTAAAAACCTTGAATCAGCCAGAAGTAGCTAGTTGATAATTTTTAATTTTTAGTATAATAGAAGAAAAATGCTAATACAAACATAAATGTTTCAATAATCGATGTGTTTCATCAGAATATGACATAAACTAGCTTCTTTGTTATGGTATAAAGGTAGTTGCAAAAGCTGCTAGAATATATTATTAGATTGTAATTTAGTATTATGAATTTAGGTAAGGTAATAAAGCGGCTAGGTTAAATTTTGTATAAAATTTGCAATATCCCTGATATGTGTCATAACAGATTAGCCATTTTTTTGGCATTCCAAATTTAGACATAGGACCAGCTTTAATACCTCCTAATCATTGTCAATATGCTTAGATCTTTAGTTTTCTTTCTTAATTTGCATTTATTTGATTTGTATTGTATTGACTGATGTTTTTTTTGTCTAAACTAGATACTATACACATTACTGTGTTAGTAGTTTTTGAGCCTAATAAAATTTCAAATTTGGTAATCTATTTGTGATCAAACATTGGTTTATGGATATCAATAGTCGCAATTTGGTGTGTGGCTTTGCACCTTACCTGTCTGAGGCTAGCACGCCAACAAAGCCTGAGCAATCCCATGAGTCCCCGCCATCTGCTTTATTGGCAACCAGTCCATCATTGTCATGCGCAGATGAGCCTGACCTTCTAGATCCTGACTGCAGTCCTGGCAGGCGCATTCGTTGGACTGTCACTTGTGGCCAGTGTGGACAGGTCCGACCCACTCTAGTTATGCCATGTGGCCATCACTACTGCACTGGGTAAGGATTCTTATTTTTGTTGTGTTCCGGCTTTCAACTCAGATTTTAGATGAAAATCGGTTTTTTTCAGATCCCTATCAAAATCCCATTCCCCAGATCCCCATCAGAATCCCCATTCCCCAGATCCCCATCAGAATCCCCATTCCCCAGATCCCCATCAGAATCCCCATTCCCAGATCCCTATCAAAATCCCCATCCCCCAGATCCCCATTGAAATCCCCATTCCCCAGATGCCCATCGAAATCCCTAATTTCTATATTCTTATCAGAATCCCTATTTATTGTATGCTTTGCACGACACGCGTTAGTTTCTAAGAACTTCTTTAAATTTATTTCTTACCAACGGGAAATGAGCAAGTTAAGCTACTAACAGTAGGCAAAGAGTTTATTTTGAATTAATTGACAAGTTCCAACCGAAATTATTATAAAAAAAATAAATCAAACCCGAAACAGCTGCCTGCAGCAGGGCAAAGCGGCTCAGCTAGGCGCAGACAGTAGTGGCTCGGTGTCCGCAGTCCGCTGCCGTCGCTGCTCGGTCTCTTCTGGTGGCAGCCACGCGCCAGTGTCAAGTCTATTGGAAAATTTCGCGGCCAAACGTTATCTAGCAGGCTATGCTAACCAGGCTGCCCATTTGTCGCCTGTTGTTAGCGAGGCGTCAAAGCCAATTGACGATGTTGAAGCTGGTCGTCTGGCCGCCGCTGGTCTCGCTGCAGCCAATCGGCACCGTCTGCTCATGGATTATCGAGACCGTCTGCTGCCACAGTTGGAGGCTTCGCTGACAGCCGCCACGACCCAGGCTGCTGCTTCTATTGAACGCTGTCGATTGGACTACCTGAGGTGGGCCAAATTTTAGTATAACTGTATTCAAAATACTTTGCGTAATTTGGCTTTTCTCACAATATCTTCCGAATGCGCTGAAGACTGGAAGAAAGGCAGATAGATCAGACTGACTGACAGGTTGATACAGACCGACTGACAGGTAGATACAGACTGACTGACAGGTAGATACAGACTGACTGACAGGTAGATACAGACTGACTGACAGGAAGATACAGACTGACTGACAGGTAGATACAGACCGACTGACAGGTTGATACAGACTGACTGACAGGTAGATACAGACTGACTGACAGGTAGATACAAACAGATGGATTCCGCCCACTGCCCCACAGGGAGGTGGAAAACCGTCGCGCTGAGCTGCTGACAGAGTTGGCCAGCTGTAGTGCCACACTGGCTAGCGAAGTTTCATCGACAAGGCGGCATCTGATGGCCGATCGGGAGGCGCTTTCCCGCCTGTTGGCTCTGGTGAAAGCGCATTTAACTGTCGGGGCTAATCCGTCTGAATTGGCTATGCTACTGACCACTGTTGAAGGAAAACTGGACGAGGTAAGTATTTTTGTGTTTTAATATCTATTCTATTCTATCTGTAAAGATCCGCATTAGAATCTCTCATATTCTTGATCCTCTAGATCCTCGCCAGTAGTTCCCCAGATCTTCATAGAAATCCCCATTCCCAGATCCCTAACCGAATCCCCATTCCCAGATCCCCAACCGAATCCCCATTCCCAGATCCCTAACCGAATCCCCATTCCCAGATCCCCAACCGAATCCCCATTCCCAGATCCCTAACCGAATCCCCATTCCCAGATCCCCAACCGAATCCCCATTCCCAGATCCCTAACCGAATCCCCATTCCCAGATCCCTAACCGAATCCCCATTCCCAGATCCCCAACCGAATCCCCATTCCCAGATCCCTAACCGAATCCCCATTCCCAGATCCCTAACCGAATCCCCATTCCCAGATCCCCAACCGAATCCCCATTCCCAGATCCCTAACCGAATCCCCATTCCCAGATCCCTAACCGAATCCCCATTCCCAGATCCCCAACCGAATCCCCATTCCCAGATCCCTAACCGAATCCCCATTCCCAGATCCCTAACCGAATCTCCATTCCCAGATCCCTAACCGAATCCCCATTCCCAGATCCCCAACCGAATCTCCATTCCCAGATTCTCATCCGAATCTCCATTCCCAGATTCTCATCCGAATCCCCATTGCCAGATCCCTAACCGAATCCCCATTCCCAGATCCCCAACCGAATCCCCATTCCCAGATCCCCAACCGAATCCCCATTCCCAGCCCCAACCGAATCCCCATTCCCAGATCCCCAACCGAATCCCATTCCCAGATCCCCAACCGAATCCCCATTCCCAGATCCCTAACCGAATCCCCATTCCCAGATCCCCATACAAACCTTATTCCCAGATCCTCATCCGAATCCCCATTGCCAGATCCAAGTCCCCGTTGTCAGGATCCTCAATAAAAGACCCTATTCCCTTTAATACTGATATCTTGAATCCATTGAATCCCTATTTAACTTAAGAATGCTTAGATTCCTAAAATTGGCTAATGCAGATAATTATTGCTGATTTACCCACTCCGCACCGCAGGTCCTGAACCGCCGCTATCCGCTGTTACATCGCGACCCTGCCGACTGTCTTCGCTATGTACAACCAATGCCCGTAGCTGCCAATGCCCATTTATTAATGGGTGCTATTGTTTACAATCGTCAGATGTCTAAGCTTCGTCAGCAGCAGCCTTCAACTGGCAGTAATAATAATAATTATAATTCTCACGCTGCCAGCACAGTTGGCGATAAGAACAACAACAACACCAATGTTCAGAGCTTCAATTTAAATCGTCGGCAAAGTATGCCTTGCACTTTTAATAAAGAGAATCGCCAGCCAGTTCAGGTTGACTTTCCAAATCGAACTTGTCCCTCGACTGCTCAGCCGACTTTGAAAATATTGCGTCTAAAGTCACTACTGTGAGTAGCGTGGTGTGTTCTTTTACTTTTTTCAACGGTAAAGAGAAATTTAACAGATCCCCATTGAAAACTCAATCCCCATTCCCTAGATCCCATCAAAATCCCACTCGCATGATCCCATGGGAAACACCATTCTCCAGATCCAGACCGGAATCCCCAATCTTTTGATCCCCGTCAATATCCCCATCGGAATCATCATTCCTCAAATCCCCATCGAAATCAACAGTACCCAGATCCCCATGGCAATCCCCATTCCCTAGATCCCATCAAAATCCCACTCGCATGATCCCATGGGAAACACCATTCTCCAGATCCAGACCGGAATCCCCAATCTTTTGATCCCCGTCAATATCCCCATCGGAATCATCATTCCTCAAATCCCCATCGAAATCAACAGTACCCAGATCCCCATGGCAATCCCCATTCCCCAGATCCCATCAAAATCCCACTCGCATGATCCCATGAGAAACACCATTCCCCAGATCCAGACCGGAATCCCCAATCTTTTGATCCCCGTCAATATCCCCATCGGAATCATCATTCCTCAAATCCCCATCGAAATCAACAGTACCCAGATCCCCATGGCAATCCCCATTCCCCAGATCCCATCAAAATCCCACTCGCATGATCCCATGGGAAACACCATTCCTCTACCTGAAACTTCAGCAAACTGGACACTACCGGGAATCGTCGAACGTCTTGTTTAGCGGTTTCATCGTCAGGCGATATTCTAGTTGCTGACGGACTGGGCGGCTGCGTTCAAGCGTTCAAATTGAGTACCGGCTGTCAGGCCTATTGCCTAGGCGGTGGCGGCGGTGCCAGGTGTCAACAAGATCAGCTGAAGTGTCCGGAGCTGGTAAAAAGCAACCGCTCTGTTTAAAGTATCTTAATGCAATGTTTTCACATTTTCACTATCGCCTTCAAAATCTCCCTCTGCATACAATCCCTCCAAAACTGCCTCCCTCTGCATACAATCCCTCCAAAACTGCCTCCCTCTGCATACAATCCCTTCAAAATCTCCCTCTGCATCCAATGCCTTCAAAATCTCCCTCTGCATACAATGCCTTCAAAATCTCCCTCTGCATACAATGCCTTCAAAATCTCCCTCTGCATACAATGCCTTCAAAACTGCCTTCCTCTGCATACAATGCCTTCAAAACTGCCTTCCTCTGCATCCAATGCCTTCAAAACTGCCTTCCTCTGCATCCAATGCCTTCAAAATCTCCCTCTGCATACAATGCCTTCAAAACTGCCTTCCTCTGCATACAATGCCTTCAAAACTGCCTTCCTCTGCATACAATGCCTTCAAAACTGCCTTCCTCTGCATACAATGCCTTCAAAATCTCCCTCTGCATACAATGCCTTCAAAACTGCCTTCCTCTGCATCCAATGCCTTCAAAATCTCCCTCTGCATACAATGCCTTCAAAACTGCCTTCCTCTGCATACAATGCCTTCAAAACTGCCTTCCTCTGCATCCAATGCCTTCAAAATCTCCCTCTGCATACAATGCCTTCAAAATCTCCCTCTGCATACAATGCCCTCAAAATCACTATCATCCCTATCGCCCGCTTCAGGTGGCTGTACACCGCGCCACAGGCAACATAGTAATATGCGACACCGATCAGGCTTCAATTCGATTATTATTGTACGCCTTTGGCGGCCGCACCCAACTGAAAGTGTTCGGCGCCGATGCCGAACTGCGAGCGCCCCGGGCTCTGTGCTTTGACAAAGACGGTCGCGTCCTGGTGCTGGACGGGCGCAGCAAGAGGCGCAGTCTTGGTATTAGGGATCAGGATGCTAAACAGTTCCGTGCTGTATTGTTCAATCCTGGCTGCCAGTTGCTAACCAATTTCATCTGCGCTCAACTTTTCGAACCTACTGGCGTTGCGGTTGACGCGGTCTATCGACTCTACGTTAGCGACTACTGCGGCGGCTGCGTTATGGTATGCTTGATTATTTGTTTTCTGTTTTTCTGCAGCTTGATATCTGTACAGTTTGGCTCCAGCTTGATATCTGTACAGCTTAGTCCAAACTTGATATCTGTACAGCTTAGTCCAAACTTGATATCTGTACAGTTTGGCGCCAGCTGGATATCTGTACAGTTTGGCTCCAGCTGGATATCTGTACAGTTTGGCGCCAGCTGGATATCTGTACAGTTTGGCTCCAGCTGGATATCTGTACAGTTTGGCGCCAGCTGGATATCTGTACAGTTTGGCTCCAGCTGGATATCTGTACAGTTTGGCGCCAAATTGATATCTGTACAGCTTAGATCCAGCTGGATATCTGTACAGTTTGGCTCCAGACTGATATCTGTACAGTGTGACTCCAGACTGATATCTGTACAGTTTGGCTCCAGACTGATATCTGTACAGTTTGGCTCCAGACTGATATCTGTACAGTTTGGCTCCAGACTGATTTCTGTACAGTTTGGCTCCAGACTGATTTCTGTACAGTTTGGCTCCAGACTGATATCTGTACAGTTTGGCTCCAGACTGATATCTGTACAGTTTAGCTCCAGCTGGATATCTGTACAGTTTGGCTCCAGACTGATATCTGTACAGTTTGGCTCCAGACTGATATCTGTACAGTTTAGCTCCAGCTGGATATCTGTACAGTTTGGCTCCATCTTGATATCTGTACAGTTTGGCTCCAGCTTGATATCTGTACAGTTTGGCTCCAGCTTGATATCTGTACAGCCTAGATCCAGCTAGATATCTGTACAGTTTGGCTCCAGCTTGATATCTGTACAGTTTGGCTCCAGCTTGATATCTGTACATCTTGGCTCCAGCTTGATATCTGTACAGTTTGGCTCCAGCTAGAAATCTGTACATCTTGGCTCCAGCTTGATGACTGTACAGCTTGGTCCGAACTTTATATCTGTACAGGTTATCTCCAACTTGATATCTGTACAGCTTGGCTCCAGCTAGATGTCTAGCTTACATTTGTGGCTTTTAACACTTGAAAAAATTCATTAACATGCACTAAATGGGCTACGGCTATGCGAGTATAATTGATTTTCATACTAATTATATCATTATCTACGCAATCCCTTCAGGTGTACAATTACATTGGCGATCTGTTATCTAAGCTAGGCGGTCCTGGCATCACCGATCAGCCTTGCGGTGTTGCAGTTCGTCACACGGACGGCGCCATTGTTGTTGTCGGCTCGGCCGTTCTAAAGCGCCCTACCAGTTCATCCACCGCCGGCTGTTATTGCGCTATTCTGACTGTCCTAGCAGCAGACAGCGCGCCGTCAATCGGAGTTACCGCCGGCGCCCTGCTGAAATCCATAGAGCTGGAGCTTGGCACGTTCTGCAAGTGTCGGAAATTTGCTCTGAGCGAGTCCGGCCACTTGGCTCTACTAGGCGGTCAGAACTCTGTCTATGTTTATTCGCTTGCTTAACTGGCGTGTGTTGGACTAGTCTGACTGACTTTTCTTACTATTCATATTTTGCCCCTTCTTATCTCAGTTACTGGGCCACCCATCCTCCCAGATCCTTAGTTGCTGTGCCAGCCTCCCAGATCCTCAGTTGCTGGGCCAGCCTCACAGATCCTCAGTTGCTGGGCCAGCCTCCCAGATCCTCAGTTGCTGGGCCAGCCTCCCAGATCCTCAGTTGCTGGGCCAGCCTCCCAGATCCTCAGTTGGTGGGCCAGCCTCCCAGAGTGTCAGTTGCTGTGCCAGCCTCCCAGATCCTCAGTTGCTGGGCCAGCCTCCCAGATCCTCAGTTGCTGGGCCAGCCTCCCAGATCCTCAGTTGCTGGGCCAGCCTCCCAGATCCTCAGTTGGTGGGCCAGCCTCCCAGAGTGTCAGTTGCTGTGCCAGCCTCCCAGATCCTCAGTTGCTGGGCCAGCCTCACAGATCCTCAGTTGCTGGGCCAGCCTCCCAGATCCTCAGTTGCTGGGCCAGCCTCCCAGATCCTCAGTTGCTGGGCCAGCCTCCCAGATCCTCAGTTGGTGGGCCAGCCTCCCAGAGTGTCAGTTGCTGGGCCAGCCTCACAGATCCTCAGTTGCTGGGCCAGCCTCCCAGATCCTCAGTTGCTGGGCCAGCCTCCCAGATTCTCTCAGTTGCTGGGCCAGCCTCCCAGATCCTCAGTTGGTGGGCCAGCCTCCCAGAGTGTCAGTTGCTGGGCCAGCCTCCCAGATCCTCAGTTGCTGTGCCACCAATCCTTACAGATCACCTAGTTAATGGGCCAACCTCCCAGATCCTCAGTTGCTGGGCCAGCCTCCCAGATCCTTAGTTGCTTGGCCAGCCTCCCAGATCCTCAAGTAACTGGGCCAGCCTCCCAGATCCCCAGTTTCTGGGCCAGCCTCCCAGATCCCCAGTTGGTGGGCCAGCCTCTTAGATCCCCAGTTGGTGGGCCAGCCTCCCAGATCATCAGTTGCTAAACCAGACCCCCAGATCTTTAAAAATGGTAAACTTTTTTTCCTAAAGAAACATTTAAGAAAACGATCCTCCGATGTCCATGGCCTTTAACAAGGTCATTGCTCTGCTTAACTCCCGCACAAATATTTTTGTCCATGCGCTTACCTGAGCGTGCACGAGTAACAAGAGCGCAACTGGGTTGAACAGCTGACTGCATGTATGCTGCAGTCGATTTTATTTTGCTATTTTTACCAACTTTTGGATCGAAAAAATATTTATATATTGTTCTCATTTAGCCTATGCTTTTATTTATATAATTTTGCTTATCTATTTATTATTTTATATTCATTAGCTGCTTTTCCTGTAAATTTTGCTGCAGCAATACAGCTGAATTAAGTTGGTGCTTTAATCTCGTTTGGTTGCTATTGTTTTCAGGAAAGTTTACTCTCTTGTTTATTCGCATTTTTAAAAAAGTTGCTATCGCTTATTTTCCTATTAACTGCTAACCGCTTCTTTGTGCCATTTTTGCGACTGCTTTTATCATTTCTTAAGGCTTTCTTTTCTTAGGTTTGTCATTTCAGTGATGCTTGATCCGATGAAAACCGTAAATGAAAGACGTGTTCTGGGGTCACTTGCGCGGTCTCTGAGTCGTTTCAAAATAGTTGCAGATGACACAGGTAGAATAGGAAATGAGAGACTGAGATGAAAGGCAGATTGTGGCAAGGACCGTTTTTGTAAGCACTTTTGTCATTTGTATTTATAAAAAAACTGATTTTAGACTAAGCAATTACTTTTGTTTTTATCAGCCATTTTATCGATTTGCAGTTGAACACGCAGTGACTTCATTGTGCAATATTTGACGTTTTTATATTTTTTATTATTGTTAAACCTAAATATCAATTAATTGTGCAATTTGATTTTTAGCATTCTTTATCTTCCAGCTTGCTGTTTTCTTCAGTAGTTGCTTAATTTGCTTTTTCTTGCGACTATATTTATGCTTTTATTATTTCTATTGCTTTTATAGTAATTTTCATTATCATGCACATCACACATTTAGACAATGGTATACTTTCTGTAGCTTAATTTTTCCAAACCTTTTTGTCATCTCTTTGATTTGTTTGTGATTGCTTTTGTTGAATTAGCGGCTCAATAAATACGTGTGGCTACGAACGCTACACAATAGTTTGTTTGTTTGCATTTTTTATTTGACAACTTTTTTAATTAAAGAAAGTTTCGTTCCAAAAATCAACGTGTATTCGATTCAGTCTTGCAAGTCTGTTAAATTTCGAACTAACAGTGAGCAGTGGGAACGAAAAAGAGGGTACATTTTAAAATATTTGTCTATGCTAAAACCTGCCACGCCAACTCGAGATACAGTTGGTCTAAACTTTTGTACTTTTGTAAGATTATTAAGGTTAGCGTGTGGTTTAGTCCTGGGTGCTTTGAACTGTTGATTGTAGGAACAAAGTCCAGTTAAGCTACTTAGTTTAGTAGCATAAATGTATATCGTGCTCCCAATTTTATTAGTAGAGTAAAAGAAAAGAGATAGAGTAGGAAGTGATTATTATAGAAAAATATTTGTGAATATTGCTTGCTTACTTATTGTTATGTAGTTGCTCCCTTCCTTCAGCTGTGCGTCCCTGGACTTATAATATTGTCCTACACAATTTCTACATTGTAAACATTTAGCATCACATTGCACTGGAATGTTAGAGAGAGGTTCGCTACGCTAAAGAGTGCCAATATTTGATCACTTGGTCTCTTAGGGCTTCGATCAGTCCGAAAAGAAGCCAAAAGCTTCAATTTCACAGATGCAAAGGGCTGCAAACTGCCGATTCAGAATTCGAACTCGACTGCCAAGTTGCCAGCAGCTGAGGTTGGTCACCGAGAATGGGATGGCGATGTTCATGTCGTAGCACACAACTCCGTCAACCAGCAGCTGGAAGTTGTTCAGCCGATCTGCACAGCAGTCCTGCCTGTTGTAGATGGTGACGGATGCGACCATGGACTGCTGAGGCAGCTGGCCCTCCCACCAAATCGGAACTGTAAGGTCTGTGTGGCTGCAAGATCCCTTGAAATAATTTTGACGCTTGTCCCCATCGATAGCCCGGCTGCAAACTCCTCCAGATGAATTTCCACTTTGGCTGCATCCGGTGAATGGAAGCTGTTGAATTGTTGAATCTAAAATTTATTAGCATGGTTAAGGAGCTGTCCGCGAGGCGACTACTGATTCGAAACTGATTCATCTGCATGAACTCTCCTTCACTCACTGACTATAGAAGCGTAAATATCGCAACGCTCTGTCGTGAGCATTGTCCACGAGTCGCGGTTAAAGTAGGCGGACACCGTGAAAAGTCGACAGTCTTCTTTAGCAGAGTTGACCCAGCAGATGCCAAAGCAGCCAGGTTTTGTTGAGCATAGTCCAGAGCAGTAAATCCTACTGCTCGTCTTGTGGGAAGCAAAGCTTACTGGCGAGGAGCTGCTCCCGCTTGAGTCCAGTCGAAAATCTCCAATCTTCGTATCGGCCTCGGAGTCAGCGATGGCGAAGGCTTGCACGAGCAGGAATGTCAGCAGTTTTGAGCTCATCCTGATAGCTACAAGTAGTTTCCAGTTTCCAATTTGAAAGTTTTGCTCAGGCAGTTTTGGATTTTGTAATCTGCTTTTCTGGCTCTAACGAGACTGGGGTTGGCAATGCTGGCGGCGGTTTCTACCCAATTATTTATCCTCCTATCCCCCTTGAAGTCGCCACTGTCAGTTCCTGTGTCCCTATACTTGCATGTGTCTGCCACATAGTTTTGCTATACCAATTAACCGCATGCAGTCTGTCCATTCAACTGCACCCTGCATACAGTGCATCATTAAAAGTTTTTTTTTAAAACTGTGCCTGTATTACCCACACTCAAGAGGTTGATGGCATAGCAACACAGCTACTGAGAACTATTTATTGGGACAACTATGAGACATGCACTGCAGTATATGCTGCTTGTGCCTTCCTAGTCTTGCGCGCGTCATTATCTAAGGCAGCTGAGCATGAATGGGTTGTTATGCTCGGATAATTTAAAAAAGAAATGTATTTAACGTGCATTTAAATTTGCTATATTTCAATTATAAGTACCTCGTATTAGTACTGCAACATTTGCAATAATATGCTATATATTAAAGTCTTACGTCTGTATAAATTTTTTAAACTTAATGAGTTGCTGATCACTGGCTGAACTTGGATACTGTTGTGTATTGCAAAGGCATGCAATGCGAAGGGATAGTTCGGGGACAGGGTTTCTAGAAACTTCCACAGCAGGACTTGTTTACGCATTGTTCCAGAAGTTTCCTCTCCCGGTCTTTCTAGAACTTTCCTTCCCCGCGTGCATAAATATACGAGCCGCCCTCCTATTGGCCAACAGAACAGATACTACTATTGAGGTTTTAAGTAGTAGTAGTACATCTCATCATATACATGTAATGCATTTTCTACAGGTAAGTGCAACCAGATATCATCGATGATCTGAACTCAAGACTGAGTACTGATGTACTCATCAAAACACACTCAAAGCTTAACGTAGCTGTCAATCATACAATATTAGTTTGAAAAAAGGAACCATCCAATCCATTAATATACAGAATCTGTGTAGATAACCACGTGTAAATGCGTAGTGGAAGCCGATCTGACTAAAAGAAAAAAAATTCTACTCAAAAAATTTGCCTGCATAATCCTCACTCGCTACTTATTAGTAGCTATAGCAACAGCTCATGCGATGAATTTTTATTTTAAAAAAACTAAATATGTGGCATAATTATAGATTTATTTCTCACCAAGATCTAATTAACCTGCTGGTGGCAGCCCCGCGGGACTGTCCCTCCACAGGCTTCTGCTTGAACTCAACCGCCAGGGACATCGGGGTTAGCGACAATGACCCTCATCTCATCTGTGAATGCCCCGTCTTTACTCAGTACAAGCTCACCTACCTCGGCCCGAACTTTTCCCGTTTTCAGGCCCAAAAATCCTTTGATCGCTCGCTCCAGGGGCGTCGCCACTCAAGGGAAATGGGGGGGGGCATGTCCCCCTGTAAAAGCTAGAGGGGGACATTCCAATGCTTTGTCCCCCCCCCCATCCAACCTTGTGACGCATTGTGGGAATCAATAATTTTGCTTCAGGGCCACAAAATATAGCGCTTGCGGCGCCGAAATGAGAGTGTCTGCGGTGCCCAAATGAATGTCTGCCCGCGGTGCCAAAATGAGTGTCTGCCTGCGTCTCTTGTCCCCTCACCATGCATAAAGTCCACCTACCTAAGGGCTACCGGCATCTCACTGCGCGACTGCAACAGTATATACCGGTATAGCTGCTTGTTATGGTCGAGACAAGCAAGAATTCAAGTAAGAATAGTCGTTTGAATATTTCCATTTACTACATAGATTGGCTAGCATGCGTTCGTGTGCTTCCTTATTTGGTACAACTATTTTGTGGGAAATAAATTCTGTTGCAATCTTTGCTGATTTTGGCATGAGACAAGCACACAATGGGGCCGGGCTAGCTAGGGTGCATGCGGTTTGTTTTCTGTAGTTTAAACGTTATTGATGTATCAAAATACAGTGTAGTGTGTGCACTGCAGCACTGATTCATTGCTATAGCCCACTACAAGTGTAATTGATATCTTTATTATTTGTAGTAGGGCGTTTTAGCCTACTGGTTAGAGCGTACGTAGGACTCACAACTTAAGGTCGGGGGTTCGATTCCGGATCCTACTGGAACAATTTTTGTCCTTGAGCAAAAACACTTAATAACTCTTCATTGCTTCAGTTCACGCAAGCTATAAAATGGGTGCCAGCTGGGGTAATTGAGGGTGTGTGGTGGTGACCCCCCCCCACCCAGTCCTTGGACTGAACAGCCGTACACACTACACAGCTTTCAGATGCGCCAACAATGTAAGAGTAATGAACAATGCTTTAACGTTAAACAATGCTTCTAGTCGAATATACTAACAATAAGCTTATTCATATGGTACTATCGGTAAACAATAAGCAAAGATCAGTCGTTTTCACATCACAAAATTCTAAATCTCTAAGATCTTTATTTACTAAATTAAAATAGCAATTAAAACATCCTGTCAAACTATGAACGCTGTCAGCTTTTATGCTTTTATCCCCGACTATGTTGTCGATACAAAATGACTGCATAAGATCCTAACCTACATGTACTAAGGGGCCGTACAGCATATCAACATTTAAAATGGCAAATAAAGTCAGTGGATACAGAAGACTATAGCTAGTTTGCATCTGTGCACGTCCCATAAATTACATTTCCCGTAAAGTCTTGCAATGGAAAAGTACATCTCTATAAATTGCTGCGTTATGGAGATTTTTATCTCCATGCGTGCAGTTAATATAGATAAGAGCCGCATTTGAAGGATTATTTTACATGAATACTAGCTGGTACATGTAGCCGAAGGGTGCAGCAAAAACTGTTGCTGGCGCCCCTTGGTGTTGGCGCCCGTTGGTGCTGGCGCCCTTTTGGTGCTGGCGCCACTTGGTGCTGGCGCCACTTGGTGCTGGCGCCACTTGGTCCCAAAAATTTTTTATTGCGTACGATGTGTATTTGTGTACAATGCAATGTCATGATTTCGTATTGAAAAGAACTTTTCCTCTGCATGAGTACATGTACAAAAGTCAGCGTATTTTTCCAGAATTAAATCGAGTTACATCCAGTCCATTAATTTGTTTCTAGTGATCTTTGCAGCTGTATTTTTCGAGCGTACAAATCCAGTCTATCTGACACATGCGCTATAAGGCAAGTTGTAAAAAATTTTTGCCTTTAATCCGAGAAAAGTTTCAGAAGTTTCATAGCTTTAATTGAAACAGTAAGTTGCACTGCAGAAAATTAACTCCCTTGTTTATGGATCACATGATCGGTTCTGGATTAATTTTGCATTTAAAGTCCTGGCTTCAAATGAATAATAAAATTTGTCTGTGTGTTTGAGTTGCTTGCACTACTGTCCTGCCATGCCTCGGTGGCGTGGGGGGGGCTGCTTTTTGAGCAATTTATTCCCAGCTGCTCCCCAGCATTGGCCGAACACAATCCCAACACGCTTCAGTCTTCAGTTCAGGGATGTCTCTCAATCCCAGTATTTGAGATTCGGAACCCATCTGACCGGCAGTTCTTTCTATCCACTTTGAGAACTTGACTAGCAATCCACTCCCAACGGTGAAGCAACTAAGAAAGGAATCATTTTTTGAATAAAGCCTACCTACGTATGTAGTAGCGCGATGTTTTGACCTGATCTGCATATTGCATATTACTATTGTTAGTCTCTTGAAGAAAATGATGTTTAAAGCTAAAATAAAGCAGCATACTACAGCCCTAAAAGCTAGGTATATTCTAGCATAAGTAATCTGCAGCATCTCTCTGTGAGCTTTTGCATCATATAGCCAGCTCCTTTAAGTCAAACTGGCTCAACCCTAACTCTCCCAGCTTTGATGCGTGGGCCTGTACCCAGGGACTACTCAAACACCGGGACGGGAAACTAGGAATTTTTTACGAGGCTGGTCTTTTATCAGCAGTAGAAAATAACCATAGACAACAAAGTAACACAGCATCTCTCTAATGCAAATAATTGCCAGCCAGCCTCGTAAAAAATTTTAGTTTCCCGTCCCGGTGTTTGAGTAGTCCCTGCCTGTACCAAAAACTCTCAATTGACCCTTAACATCTGAGCCCCCCCCCCACATGAGCCTTTGATGTCTTATCAATCCCCCCCGCGAACCAAATTTGCAACGCTAGTGCTTGACGTACAGAATTAAAACACGTGCATTTTTGTATAGCTTATATGTAAAAAGATATTACACGACATCAAGAAAAATTTAAATTTTTTATCCCATACTGGGATTCGCAAAATTCGTGATTTTTTACCCCGAATACGCAGCCAGACTTGTGCGTGCATTGGCCGTACAGTAAGTACAGTTTGACCGAGATATGACTGCGGAGTGCGTTAAGTACCGACACCAGGCTGCATGCATATAGTTAGTACGAAGAAGTTATAAATGTAGGTACACAATCCCTGGGTCTAGGCTGCGTTCTTGCATGGTCCACGATCCGATCCTAACAATCTATAGTATTCATAATGGTTAAGGTAAAATCACATTCGCACGTGCAACGGTTGGCAGTCGAGCATACAATTGATACAGCTATAGTATCTCTCTGACCTGAAAGCTGTGTTACACATATAAATAACATATCATATTAAAGCGCATTCGTTAAACTGAAATAGTTATAGTTAGTATGTTTATCCACTGAAATGAAAAAACTCCATTAACTATACATTGTAATCAACTCGTGTATTTGAATAGCATAATTCAAAATATATAATACGTGCACTGCACATACTAGAATTATTTATAAATACTCGAAAAGTAAAAGCTGGATATGAGCCGGATATAAGGTTGTGCGCGTAGATGTTATAAATGGAAAATTTTTTAATAAGTAGAAATTATATAAAAAGTGCAAACTATTAAAGAAAGCAACATAAATTATGGGAAGCTCATACACCTAAACTGTATTTGCAGTAAATTTACCGCGGTGTTTGCCAGGCAGTTTTTTGTGAAAATATATAAGATATATAGAAAAACATATTAATTAAGTGTCTAGATTCATTAATATTACATGTATTAAAAACCAATCGATGTAGATCTAGATGTGTAGAGCGAAATTTCTTGTGTTGATCAGCAGATACTCACACAACTGCTTTTTAGCTGAGAAAATGTTGCGAGACATAAGTCAGTTCTTGAGCTGTTCTATATGCCGAAGAGCTGAAGAGCTGAAGAGCTGCTCTATATATGCCGACTAAAGTTGCACATCGGAATCTTCTCGCTGTGCACAGATGCAGACTGAGCCTGAGCCGCAGTTTTGGCGTCGTCGCAGGACGAATACGACAGCTAACGACAGAACTACAACAATAAAAATAGCTGCAACAATCGCAATATCAGCTACTGAATACGTTCGAACATATTGAGGATTCGAATCTCGCCTAATATCAGTCACAGTTGCTGTTGTTGGACCCGGTTGTGGTAAAAAACGGTCGGTAGTATCGTCGCCTTGATCAAACTCAACCATGGCTCTGATAATATCAAGCACAGTTCTGTTTTTCTCTATTTTAAGTAGTTGCATTTTGCATATCGTCTCTACGTGTATCTGTACACAAAATTTAATTTATTCGAGTGTCTCATTGCCCATTAGATTGCGCTCTGCAGGGCCGGCTTTTATTTATACGATATTTAAATCGGTGCCATTTAATATCGCGCAGCTTTAAACATAACTCATACAACAGTTAAACATATTTTAATCGTTTGAATAAAGCCACGATTTACAGCTAGTCTATAACACCAGTCAAACCGTTTGGATTTATTTGGCACTTACTATATTCCGGGCCAGTGCGCACAAACTGCATCGCAATTTCTGAATTCATCGTCCTAGTTTGTAATTCAAATTACACCAACATGGGTATTTCCACATACCGCATTGCTAATGAGAGAGTATTAATAGGCCTAAAAATAATTTAGTAAGACTTATTACTAGAATATTTAATAATAGTGTATACACCTATCACAATGGATGATACTAAATTGAATTTTTTGTAAGGAGAATATTGATAAAGAAGCTTATTTACTAATTTCATATTTTTAAATGGTCCATTTGACCATGAAAAAATTTAAAAAGAAAAAGGTTTTGCTTTTGCATAAGCCAGTTTGCCAAAATGGAATTTATTAAAAATGGCTTGGCAGCCTTGGCTTGGCTATATTACCTATATATAGGCCTATCCTATAATATTAGACGTAAAACTAAATCTAAATGAAAAGTTCATATACCTTGGGTATTAATGTACTCATAAAAATTGTCAAGTTCTAGACTATACTTCTATAAGATATTTTGTCAAATAATCAAAGATCTCTTGAGAATTTATTGTTTAGCCAAATGATAGTTTACAAAACAATTAGCCTTTAAAAGCATTTATTTTTAATAAAGTAGTATTAGCTTAATAAGCTAAAAAAGAAAAAATTAATGCATAGTCCTATGTATATCGTATATGTATAGGCCTATGTATATGAATATATCAGTTATCATTTTTATCTATGTTTACTTTAGGTAAATAAATATTAAACATTATTTATTTATTTATATTAATGAAATTCTAGAAAATATTATTTTTTTGTGAAAAAGTATAGTCTAAAAGGCCTGTTGGGTTTATAGGTATAAATTAACTCTATCTTTATTTATATTAGATTTATCCTTTTATAGATCTGCCTTCCTTCCCATTATTGATTTTATTGTTGCACTATTGATTTAGGTCTTAGGTTAGGAACTAAGCTCCTAGATAGATTATAAAATATATAGAAATTTATACATCATTGTTTTAATGCTAAATTCTAATTTTCTATTTCCCTTTTAATCTTTTTATTACAAATTTCTTACTTGTTTGATAGGCTGACTTGTTTGATATTGAATCTAGTGCCAAATAAAATGATTTAATTTGATTTTCTATTTTAATAATATATATGTAAACTATCAATTCCAGAGCCAATGTCTTCAGCTTCTAATGTAAAGCAAAAACGAATTCAGTGGCTACATGATCAGCAAAAGAACCAGCAACAATATTGGCCTTGCAATATTAGCTCATTTCACAATGAAGCTACTAACTGTATATTAATATATAAATTTGATGGCTTGCCAGTTTTGTGCAATGTTGATGTAGCAAAAACTGTTCAACATGTAAGTTTTCTTTTTTTAATTTTCACACAGGTTACTTTAGTGGTAGCATTGGATGCTTACAAATACATTAAATTTACCTTTAGAATCAGCCTTATTATATTGGGCTATTAATTAATAAGTCTTTAATAACCAACACGAAATTCAAACACCCAGCCAGAAAGAAGGCAAGAAGATGTTTATGTTTATTTCGTTTATATCAGCACAGATGTTGCATAAATGTATTCAGACCCATACTTCCACAGTATGTATACTAGCCCCAACCTCCTCATAAAAACCTCCAGATTAAAAACAGCAACCTGACTGACGATCGCTATTGCGCCATTTCAACAATACAATGCCTTCAGCGCATGCTAGCAAACTTACTGTTGTTTCCTTGGAAGACACAGTTGAATTCGATTAGTTGCTACAGCGGATTCGCTGTGCACAGTCTGTTCAAATTGCCCGGCTATAGCAGACTGCTTGAAGCAATGGGCTACTCACTCATGGACGATGGCAGCGAGTTTCATCTTCGAAAACGTCCCGACGATAGTCAGCATCGACTGCAAGAGCTGCAATTGTTGCTAATTGACTTGGTGGCAGCCGAGCTATCAATTATTCAATCGCCTAGTCGGTGTCAATCAACACTGACAGCAGATTCCAACCACCAGTATAATCCCGGTGTTACCAGTAGTACCGGTGTTACCGCTAGTTCCAACAAAACATTTTCATTCGGTCGCGGCTCTGGTATGGCACTGTCGAAAACCATGACTCTATCGACTGATTATCGACCAAAACCCGGTTGTGTTGGTCGAGTCTGCAACACTTGCAAAAAAATCAATTCGATTAGAACTGGATTTGGCAGGGGCGCCATCAACAGTAGCAGTGATCCTCCGCGTTGTACTTCTTGCAGTGACGTTTTGCCAGTTTCTGACAATAACACTGCTTCCCTGTCTACTTATCTGTGACTGATTGGCTGCTGGACTGCACAATCATTCGGAGTCACTTATTTACTAGACTATTTGCGAAACAAACAATTCAAAAAAGTCGAAATGACGATGCAAACAAAATTTCTGACATTGAATCTAATAAAATCAAGGTGATAGCCTGTAATTTAGCACAGTTATACAAACTTCGAGATGAAAGGCACACTCTGTGGCATGTTAAAGTTATCACCTCCGAAACCAGTGGATCAATTATTCTCAGATCTCAGCCCCTCGTGTCAAATGCGGGTGATGTAATTTGCCTCACAAGGCCCTCCAAGCAAGCTTAGGCCTGATGAGGAGAGAGTGAAGGGCGCTATGGCTGGAGTTTGGTGGAATAAAGCTTGTCACTTGTCGATCACTGGTTTCGGAATGGAGACTTCTGTTAATAAACAAATTATTTACGGTACAAATTGAGGATCGGCGTTTGTCGTAAGAAAAAACCTTCGATATTTTGCAGATTTTTATCGTCAATTAGGTGTTATAACATATTTGTATTGATGAGGCATGGCTGCATTTCACTTGAGGCAAATTTTACTCGTAACTATTTTGCTTTTCACTTCACTACTATAATATACATGTGAGATGTAATACATATATAGTTATTATTTGAGTCACAAGCGAGTATACGTGCACTAAGCAACATGTTGAAATTTCCACCCAAAGGGCCAAAACCAGTGACAGCATTAATCACACTCTACCTCCAAACCCTCTCCTCAGACCTCATCAACCTAAGCCAGACAGGGCCTTGTGGTGTAGTTTTGAATTGTGTTAGTTGGGGCTGAGTTCTGAAAAAAATTTTAACCTGTTGCTAGGTGTACATCCAGTTTAAGTAGTCCAAGTAATTAATGTTTTATTAGTAACATTCTGATGGTTGCTCAGTTACTGTACGTGCACATTATAGCGTTCTTTATTGCTTCACGTCAAATTTTTATTAGCTAGCAAATAAATTTCCACATACACATAAAACAGCCTTACATACTGTTTCTGCTGCAGTGCTACCAATTTCTTTCTATTCAAAAATATTACACGCTTTAACAAATTTAGTCATGAACCTTTTGGTTCGTCATTGATTCCAATTCGATGCTTCGTCCTATGGAGAAGAGATTGCACACAGAAGCAGTATATAGATTTCAGTATCCCGTGTATAGCCTAGTAATTAGAGCGTCGAACTCACGACTGAAAGGTCTGGGGTTCGACTTGTGACAAGCGGTTTTGAATGCCTGGCAGCAGCTGCCCCAAGAGTTCATCAACTGGATGGTGAGATCAGCAGGATGCTACGGCGAGTGACTGCACTATTTCATGCTCGTGGTTCCTCCACACAAATTGACTACACCCATGCCCTAAAGGCCAGTTGTGCAACCAGCAGCTCAGCCGCAGCTATTGTGCGGAATCACTAGGCTACGCCTACACACGTGATACTGAAATTATAGCTTTAAAATTGTTGCTTAACTTTTGTTGCGTGACAACACGAGTTAATAGTTAGTAGTCCTTGACCAACTTTATCGGTAATCTAGAAATCCGCTAGGTGCAATTGCTACCAAGAGTATAATTATACCTTCATCCTTGATACAAGCTAGTCCAGCCATTGATCTCTACATGTACATAGCGCAGTCACTGCCTGTCTTGAAGACGGACGCATCGAGTGGTTAATTAGTTGAGACTTCCAGCTCATCCTGATGTGATAATACGAGTACATGCGCTCCGTCAGATCGATACATCACAGCTTATTCAGTCCAAAAATCAACCAGTACTATAAAATCTTCACCAGTATTTAAAACAAATAATAGAAGAAAATAAAGATACTTCATGGCCTTTTTGGCACAGACATCAAAGCTTAAACTTGATTTGGTATTTGCGTATATTTGTCATAATCCATCACCGATTTAATCAACATTCAGCAATAAACTTATGAAGTCTATTCAACATGTAGGTACTTACAGCTAAGCTGAAAATTAGCGTATATATTTTTATCAGTAACCTAGCTTTATTAATTACATCAATTTGAATTATAAGTGACAATGATAGCACACTAATATGCACCAGTATCACTGGGTTCAGCATCATTCATATATTATAGTTAATAATTTAACTAATTAAAGAAAACAAGATCGTGCAATTGTCAGCAGATCAAACAACACAAGCCTTAGTAACGGTTGCTATGTCTCGCTCAATTCCTACTTGGTATGCGTGAACTTGTACTCAACCTCATAGACACCAACAGACGCCTTGGCCTTCTCGTCGAAGTCGGACCAGTCAAGTTCAGACAGGTTCACCTGCGTGACGACAAACGGGTTTGCAGAGGAATTTTTCAAAAAAAATTTTAATAAGAGAATTTTGTTTTTAAAATTAGTGAACAGCCGCGTTTCTAAGAGACATTCTTGCTTATATACTCCAAATTTCCTGACACAATTTCCAAAATTTTTATCAAACATCCTTTCGAATTGTTTCTCAGACATTCTTCCCAACATACTCCTGATACATTCTTTCCTATGTTCCTGACATTCTTTCCTATGTTACTGACATTCTTTCCTATGTTCCTGACATTCTTTCCTATGTTCCTGACATTCTTTCCTATGTTCCTGACATTCTTTCCTATGTTACTGACATTCTTTCCTATGTTCCTGACATTCTTTCCTATGTTACTGACATTCTTTCCTATGTTCCTGACATTCTTTCCTATGTTACTGACATTCTTTCCTATGTTCCTGACATTCTTTCCTATGTTCCTGACATTCTTTCCTATGTTCCTGACACATTCTTCCCAACCAACTCCTGACACATTCTTTCCTATGTTCCTGACATTCTTTCCTATGTTCCTGACATTCTTTCCTATGTTCCTGACACATTCTTCCCAACCAACTCCTGACACATTCTTTCCTATGTTCCTGACATTCTTTCCTATGTTCCTGACATTCTTTCCTATGTTACTGACATTCTTTCCTATGTTTCTGACATTCTTTCCTATGTTCCTGACATTCTTTCCTATGTTTCTGACATTCTTTCCTATGTTCCTGACATTCTTTCCTATGTTCCTGACATTCTTTCCTATGTTCCTGACATTCTTTCCTATGTTCCTGACACATTCTTCCCAACCAACTCCTGACACATTCTTTCCTATGTTCCTGACATTCTTTCCTATGTTCCTGACATTCTTTCCTATGTTCCTGACATTCTTTCCTATGTTCCTGACATTCTTTCCTATGTTCCTGACATTCTTTCCTATGTTCCTGACATTCTTTCCTATGTTACTGACATTCTTTCCTATGTTTCTGACATTCTTTCCTATGTTACTGACATTCTTTCCTATGTTACTGACATTCTTTCCTATGTTACTGACATTCTTTCCTATGTTCCTGACATTCTTTCCTATGTTACTGACATTCTTTCCTATGTTCCTGACACATTCTTCCCAACCAACTCCTGACACATTCTTTCCTATGTTCCTGACATTCTTTCCTATGTTCCTGACATTCTTTCCTATGTTCCTGACATTCTTTCCTATGTTCCTGACATTCTTTCCTATGTTCCTGACATTCTTTCCTATGTTCCTGACATTCTTTCCTATGTTACTGACATTCTTTCCTATGTTTCTGACATTCTTTCCTATGTTCCTGACATTCTTTCCTATGTTTCTGACATTCTTTCCTATGTTCCTGACATTCTTTCCTATGTTCCTGACATTCTTTCCTATGTTCCTGACATTCTTTCCTATGTTCGTGACATTCTTTCCTATGTTACTGACATTCTTTCCTATGTTCCTGACGCATGCTTCCCAACACACTCCTGACACATGCTTCCCAACACACTCCTGACACATGCTTCCCAACACACTCCTGACACATGCTTCCCAACACACTCCTGACACATGCTTCTCAACACACTCCTGACACATACTTCCCAACATACTCCTGACACATGCTTCCCAACACACTCCTGACACATGCTTCTCAACACACTCCTGACACATGCTTCCCAACACACTCCTGACACATGCTTCCTAACACACTCCTGACACATGCTTCTCAACACACTCCTGACACATGCTTCCCAACACACTCCTGACACATACTTCCCAACACACTCCTGACACATGCTTCCCAACACACTCCTGACACATGCTTCCCAACACACTCCTGACACATGCTTCCCAACACACTCCTGACACATGCTTCCCAACACACTCCTGACACATGCTTCCCAACACACTCCTGACACATGCTTCTTAACATACTTCTGACACATTCTTTCCTATGTTTCTGATACATCCTTTCAAATATCCTTCATACTTAGTCTTCCCGTACTAAGCGTACTTAGTCTTAGTTACGCTGTTTCTAGTGTCCCTGTCCAATCCCAATCTTCATCACATTCCATCTCAGTCAGAGCCTCACCTCGGGAAACTGGGTGCCAGTTTCTGCTCCAGCGCAGGCCCAGCCAATCCGCGGACTCCATTCGGTCGGTTCAACTCCTCTGCAATCGAATACGACAATAGATTTGAATTTGTTAGAATCATCCAAGTCATACGAGGCAATGCTGTCAGGCAGGATGCTGAGCGTGTTCTCTCGGTGGCACAGTTAGCACTTGATGACCAGATGCGCCGTACCCCGACTGCCATGGATCTCGTGCTCCTCGTCCAGGCAGACGTACACTAATTCGGGCGTTTCGTCGCCGCAATTGAGGCAGCGGAGACGGATGTACCAGCGAAAGTCGTCGCCGACAGGTCGGAGGCTCGTCACCCCTCCAGTTGGGCTTTCAGCAGCAGGGAGGCCTTCTGCGAGAAATATTGGTGCCAGACTAACTCAGCTTAGATCGAATGTACAGTGCCTTGCGGTTTAGATATAGTGACTAGGATGAGAGTGCAAAATCTAGGCCTGAAGTTTAGGGTAAAAATATTAGGGTTTAAAACCCGGTGTCTAGGGTGTAAAATCCGGTGTCTAGGGTGTAAAACCCTGTGTCTAGGGTGTAAAATCCGGTGTCTAGGGTGTAAAATCCGGTGTCTAGGGTGTAAAACCCGGTGTCCAGGGTGTAAAACCCGGTGTCTAGGGTGTAAAACCCGGTGTCTAGGGTGTAAAACCCGGTGTCTAGAGTGTAAAACCCGGTGTCTAGAGTGTAAAACCCGATGTTTAGGAAGTAAAACCCGGTGTCTAGGGTGTAAAACCCGGTGTCTCGAGAGTGTAAAACCCGGTGTCTAGGGTGTAAAACTCGGTGTCTAGGGTGTAAAACCCGGTGTCTCGAGAGTGTAAAACCCGGTGTCTAGGGTGTAAAACTCGGTGTCTAGGGTGTAAAACCCGGTGTCTCGGGTGTAAAACCCGGTGTCTAGAGTGTAAAACCCGGTGTCTAGAGTGTAAAACCCGATGTTTAGGAAGTAAAACCCGGTGTCTAGAGTGTAAAACCCGGTGTCCAGGGTGTAAAACCCGGTGTCTAGGGTGTAAAACCCGGTGTCTAGAGTGTAAAACCCGGTGTCTAGGGTGTAAAACCGGTGTCTAGGGTGTAAAACCCGGTGTCTAGGGTGTAAAACCCGGTGTTTAGAGTGTAAAGCCCGGTGTCTAGGGTGTAAAATCCGGTGTCTAGGGTGTAAAACCCGGTGTCTAGAGTGTAAAACCCGGTGTCTAGGGTGTAAAACCGGTGTCTAGGGTGTAAAACCCGGTGTCTAGGGTGTAAAACCCGGTGTTTAGAGTGTAAAGCCCGGTGTCTAGGGTGTAAAATCCGGTGTCTAGGGTGTAAAACCCGGTGTTTAGGATGTAAAACCCGGTGTCTAGGGTGTAAAACCCTGTGTTTAGGGTGTAAAACCCGGTGTCCAGGGTGTAAAACCCGGTGTCTAGGGTGTAAAACCCGGTGTCTAGAGTGTAAAATCCGGTGTCTAGGGTGTAAAACCCGGTGTCCAGGGTGTAAAACCCGGTGTCTAGGGTGTAAAACCCGGTGTCTAGAGTGTAAAACCCGGTGTCTAGAGTGTAAAACCCGATGTTTAGGAAGTAAAACCCGGTGTCTAGGGTGTAAAACCCGGTGTCTCGAGAGTGTAAAACCCGATGTTTAGGAAGTAAAACCCGGTGTCTAGGGTGTAAAACACGGTGTCTAGAGTGTAAAATCCGGTGTCTAGGGTGTAAAACTCGGTGTCTAGGGTGTAAAACCCGGTGTCTCGGGTGTAAAACCCGGTGTCTAGAGTGTAAAACCCGGTGTCTAGAGTGTAAAACCCGATGTTTAGGAAGTAAAACCCGGTGTCTAGGGTGTAAAACCCGGTGTCTAGAGTGTAAAACCCGGAGTCTAGAGTGTAAAACCCGGTGTCTAGAGTGTAAAACCCGGTGTCTAGAGTGTAAAACTCGGTGTCTAGAGTGTAAAACCCGGTGTCTAGAGTGTAAAACCCGGTGTTTAGAGTGTAAAACCCGGTGTCTAGAGTGTAAAACCCGGTGTCTAGGTGTAAAACCCGGTGTTTAGAGTGTAAAGCCCGGTGTTTAGGGTGTAAAATCCGGTGTCTAGGGTGTAAAACCCGGTGTCTAGGGTGTAAAACCCGGTGTCTAGGGTGTAAAACCCTGTGTCTAGGGTGTAAAATCCGGTGTTTAGGGTGTAAAACCCGGTGTCTAGGGTGTAAAACCGGTGTCTAGGGTGTAAAATCCGGTGTCTAGGGTGTAAAACCCGGTGTCTAGGGTGTAAAATCCGGTGTTTAGGGTGTAAAACCGGTGTCTAGGGTGTAAAACCCGGTGTTTAGGGTGTAAAATCCGTGTCTAGGGTGTAAAACCCGGTGTTTAGGGTGTAAAACCCGGTGTCTAGGGTGTAAAACCGGTGTCTAGGGTGTAAAACCGGTGTCGTAGGGTGTAAAACCGATGTTTTAGGAAGTAAAACCGCGATGTCTAGGGTGTAAAATCCGGTGTCTAGGGTGTAAAAGAATAA
>NIVC01003323.1:0-97500 GCA_002269645.1 Macrostomum lignano
AATCTCATCCCTCCGTTTTCCCGACTTGCCTCATCTCTTCCTCCCGCTCGCAGTGTAGGCCTGCTAATACTTTGATGAATATGAGCCAGCACTGAATACACCACCAGTGAGTATTTGCCGGGGTATTTTGTGTCGACAAGATAAATGAGAGCTGGCTTGTCGTTAGCGACAGGTGGCAACACTAATTAGCTGTCAGTAATCCTTAATACATTTTTGCAAATGAATGAGATTAATGAGAGACTTGCACTTCTGTGTTTACATAAGTCATAGTTTTTTAATGATAGAATTATCTCTGATAGGAAGCTTTGAGTCTGGGGAGCTTTGAGTCTGGGAAGAATTGAGTCTGGGAAGCTTTGAGTCTGGGGAGCTTTGAGTCTGGGAAGAATTGAGTCTGGGAAGCTTTTAGTCTGGGAAGCTTTGAGTCTGGAAGAATTGAGTCTGGGAAGCTTTGAGTCTGGGGAGCTTTGAGTCTGGGAAGAATTGAGTCTGGGAAGCTTTGAGTCTGGGGAGCTTTGAGTCTGGAAGAATTGAGTCTGGGAAGCTTTGAGTCTGGGGAAGCTTTGAGTCTGGGAAGCTTTGATCTGGGAAGCTTTGAGTCTGGGAAGCTTTGAGTCTGGAAGCTTTGAGTCTGGAAGCTTTGAGTCTGGGAAGCTTTGAGTCTGGGAAGCTTTGAGTCTGGAAGAATTGAGTCTGGGAAGAATTGAGTCTGGGAAGCTTTGAGTACAGGTAGCATTGAGTACGGGCAGCTTTGAGTCTGGGAAGCTTTGAGTCTGGGAAGCTTTGAGTCTGGGAAGCTTTGAGTCTGGGAAGCTTTGATTCTGGGAAGCTTTGATTCTGGGTAGCTTTGAGTACGGGTAGCATTGAGTACGGGCAGCTTTGCTTTGAGTACGGGCAGCTTTGAGTACAGGCAGCTTTGAGTACGGGTAGCTTTGATTACGGGCAGCTTTGAGTACAGGCAGCTTTGAGTACGGGTAGCTTTGATTACGGGCAGCTTTGAGTACAGGCAGCTTTGAGTACAGGCAGCTTTGAGTACGGAACTTACTAACGCAGAGTGTCCCTACCAGAATACGGTCTCAAATTTGAAGCTATCCTGCCGGCACAGAAATTCACTCAATCAGCTCCTGTAAGAACCACTGTTTTGTGCACTTTCCCGCCATAAAAACTTGGGTTGTATTTTCCCAATGAAATCCGCAATCCGAGAGCCCAGTGCTGGTCGAAAAAACAACTTTAGGGAGTTGCCCTCCCAATTCTGCATCCCAATCATCTCTTGCAGTGAGTGGCTCATTATTTATACAGCACATGTGCAATGCACCGGACTTGCCCTTCTCTCTCTGGTTTACTAGCCTCTGAGGCCCGGTGTAGCCTTGAGTCCTGTTTAAAATAAGAAACCCAATCCAAGAACAGTAAGATCAGTTTTTCCTGCCTAATTCCCATCGTAGCTTTGTCGGCTTTACGAGCTGCAAAACTATGATGGAAAGATGGGAAGGGACTTTGAGCAGCTGGGGAAAGAGGAATGGGGAGCGAAGGAGGAAGATGAGGGATGAGGGTGGAGACGGTGGAGAAAGAAAAGAGTTGGAAGGGAGGGGGAGAGGAAGCGAATAAGCTGTGAAGCGGGGAGAAGGAAGGGTAGAGAAGGGGAGAGAAGAGAAGGGAAGGGGAGAGACGGGGAGAAGGGAAGTGACGGGGAGAGAAGAGAAGGAGAGTGAAAAGGAGTGAAGGGAGTGAAGGGGAGATACTGGGAGAGAAGGGGAGAGAAGAGAAGGGAAGGGGAGAGACGGGGAGAAGGGAAGTGACGGGGAGAGAAGAGAAGGAGAGTGAAAAGGAGTGAAGGGGAGTGAAGGGGAGATACTGGAGAGAAGGGGAGAGAAGAGAAGGGAAGGGGAGAGACGGGAGAAGGGAAGTGACGGGAGAGAAGTGAAGGAGAGTGAAAAGGAGTGAAGGGGAGTGAAGGGGAGATACTGGGAGAGAAGGGAGAGAAGGGAAGAGAAGGGAAGAGAAGGGGAGAGAAGGGAAGAGAAGGGAAGAGAAGGGGAGAGAAGGGGAGAGAAGGGGAGAGAAGGGGAGAGAAGGGGAGAGAAGGGGAGAGGAGGGAAGAGAAGGAGAGTGAGGGAGGAGAAGGGGAGAGATTGGGAGAAAAAGAGAGAAGGGAGCGGAGGGAGAGAGTGGGGAGCAAAGTTAAGGTAATTCTGTCCGGCCTCCAGATCTCTGTAGTGGATTTTGGATTAGTGCGTGTTACTGAAGATCACTTGGATTAACTTTCTTAACTTTAACTTTCTTGAGCAAAGTCAAGGTAATTCTGTCCTAGTTGGGAGCAAAGTCAAGTGAAGAAATTAAACGTCTTTACTACTAACAAAGCTAGTAGGCCTGCTGTATGAAAAGTAGTACTAAAAACAATCAAAAAAGTTCATTTATTAGTTTAAATTTAAACATTTGTTTTTTAAAATTTTTTCTAGCTGAGATCTTTCGATCGAATTTTAAATTATTAATTTTTATCACCATGTAATTTGTCCGCTCCATGTAGTCGCTGCTCCCAGTTTTGCTCCCGTTGCCATCTAGTCCTGTCGCTTTTGTGTAATTGCCTGTGCTATAGGGGGAGAGAAGGAAACGGGAGAGAAAGGGAGAGGAGAGAATAGGAGAGAAGGGAGAGAAGGGGAGAGAAGGGGAGAAAAGGGGAGAGAAGGGGAGTGAAAGGGAAGGGAGAGAGAAGGAGAGACGGAGAGAAGGGGAGAGGAGGAGAAGGAGAGAGAAGGGGAGAGAAGGGAGAAGGGGAGAGAAGGGAGAAGGGGAGAGGAGGGAGAAGGGGAAAGGAGGGAGAAGGGGAGAGAAGGGAGAAGGGGAGAGGAGGGAGAAGGGGAGAGGAGGGAGAAGGGGAGAGAAGGGGAGAAGGGGAGTGAAAGGGAAGGGGAGAGAAGGGGAGAGACGGGGAGAAGGGGAGAGGAGGGAGAAGGAGAGAGAAGGGGAGAGAAGGGAGAAGGGGAGAGGAGGGAGAAGGGGAGACGGGGAGAAGGGGAGACGAGGGAGAAGGGGAGACGAGGGAGAAGGGGAGACGGGAGAAGGGAGAGAGGGAGAAGGGAGAGAAGGGAGAAGGGGAGAGAAGGGAGAAGGGGGAGAAGAAGAGAAGGGGAGAGGAGGGAGAAGGGGAGAGGAGGGAGAAGGGGAGAGGAGGGAGGAGAGAGAAGGGAGAAGGGGAGAGAAGAGAGAAGGGGAGAGGAGGGAGAAGGGGAGAAGGGGAGAAGAGGGAGAGGAGGGAGAAGGGGAGATGAGGGAGAAGGGGAGAGGAGGAGAAGGGGAGAGGAGGGAGAAGGGGAGAGAAGGGGAGAGGAGGGAGAAGGGAGAGGAGGGAGAAGGGGAGAGGAGGAGAAGGGGAGAGGAGGGAGAAGGGGAGAGAAGGGAGAAGGGGAGAGAAGGGAGAAGGGGAGAGAAGGGAGAAGGGGAGAGAAGGGAGAAGGGAGAGAAGGGAGAAGGGGAGAGAATGGAGAAGAGGGGAAAGAAGGGGAGATGAGGGAGAAGGAGAGAGGAGGGAGAAGGGGAGAGGAGGGAGAAGGGGAGAGGAGGGAGAAGGGGAGAGGAGGGAGAAGGGGAGAGGAGGGAGAAGGGGAGATGAGGGAGAAGGGGAGAGGAGGGAGAAGGGAGAGGAGGAGAAGGGGAGAGGAGGGAGAAGGGAGAGAAGGGAGAAGGGGAGAGGAGGGAGAAGGGGAGAGAAGGGAGAAGGGGAGAGAAGGGAGAAGGGAGAGAAGGGAGAAGGGGAGAGTAGGGAGAAGGGGAGAGAAGGAGAAGGGGAGAGAAGGGAGAAGGGGAAAGAAGGGGAGATGAGGGAGAAGGAGAGAGGAGGGAGAAGGGGAGAGGAGGGAGAAGGGGAGAGGAGGGAGAAGGGGAGAGAAGGGAGAAGGGGAGAGGAGGGAGAAGGGGAGACGAGGGAGAAGGGAGAGGAGGAGAAGGGGAGAGGAGGGAGAAGGGAGAGAAGGGAGAAGGGAGAGAAGGGAGAAGGGGAGAGAAGGGAGAAGGGGAGAGAAGGGAGAAGGGGAGAGAAGGGAGAAGGGGAAAGAAGGGAGAGGAGGGAGAAGGGGAGAGGAGGGAGAAGGGGAGAGGAGAAAAGTAGTAGTGGAGACAGAAAGCAATCATAAAACGGCATCCAACTCTAAAAGCTTCTCTGAACGAAATGGAATGAGTTGGGCCACCTGCAAGTCTACGGGGGTAGCTAAAAAAGCTCATCTGCTCAGATAAAGGTATTATTTTAACCCAACTAACTCCTATGAAACGTGATTCCGAAACGTTATTTTTGTTTTCCCACTACTTTTAGCTTGAAAATCGATTAAATGGTTGAAACTTTGCACGATTTTCTTAAGTTCCCAAATATTGCCCATGGGAGTTATTTAGTGGCAGCTGAATTTGATAATTTTGTTGAACGAATTCATTTATTTCGCTCTTAGCACTGAACACACTTGCACAGTGCTTTAATTTTGATTGCATTGCTGAATCTGAATTGTTTATATGCAATGTATCTGACATTTTTGACTGCCGCATCAGGTGAGACAGCTCTCGTTACTGCAATTTGCCATTGATAAGATTGATCAGGTTGATGAGGCTGTAGTTCAGGCTGATGAGGCTGCTGTTCAGCTGTATTTCAGATTGATGAGGCTGTAGTTCAGGTTGATGAGGCTGCTGTTCAGCTGCAGTTCAGATTGATGAGGCTGCTGTTCAGCTGTAGTTCAGATTGATGAGGCTGCTGTTCAGCTGTAGTTCAGATTGATGAGGCTGCTGTTCAGCTGTAGTTCAGGTTGATGAGGCTGCTGTTCAGCTGTAGTTCAGATTGATGAGGCTGCTGTTCAGCTGTAGTTCAGATTGATGAGGCTGCTGTTCAGCTGTAGTTCAGGTTGATGAGGCTGCTGTTCAGCTGTAGTTCAGATTGATGAGGCTGCTGTTCAGCAGCAGAATACACTGATTCAGAATCTGGCATGGTCAATAAACTAGAGCCGATCATTGCCAGTCAGCTGATCAGACCATAATTCTGATGAATCGGGGAGGGCAAAGTGGCGCGGCGCGCCTCAGCTTCTCAAATACGAGTGTTTGCTTTGTGGGCGATCGGCTCCTGGGGTTTTTATCTGCTGGGGGCATGCCAGAGCATAAAAGATTTCAGAGATTAAGCTGACTGTTTGGTGTAGTCGGGATTATGCTAAATCTCTCTGTAGTTCAGTCTGCTCCAGGAGCCGCCTAGCGCATTCTTTCAGCTTCTGTGTGTCAGTTCTGACTCATATTGGTCCCCCGCCTCTGTGTGCTGTTTGAGCAGCACGACCTCCTGTCTCCTGCCTGCTCGTTCCACTTGAGCCCCTTCTCCCTCTCTCCCTCTCTCCCTCTTTGCCTCTCCCCTCTCTCCCTCTCTCCATCTCTCCCTCTCTCCATCTCTCCCTCTCTCCATCTCTCCCTCTCTCCATCTCTCCCTCTCTCCCCTCTCTCCCTCTCTCCCTCTTTGCCTCTCTCCTCTCTCCGTCTCTCCCCTCTCTCCCTCTCTCCCTCTCTCCCTCTTTGCCTCTCTCCCCTCTCTCTCTCTCTCTTTGCCTCTCTCCCCTCTTTCCCTCTCTCCCTCTTTGCCTCTCTCCCCTCTCTCTCTCTCTTTGCCTCTCTCCCCTCTTTCCCTCTCTCCCTCTTTGCCTCTCTCCCCTCTTTCCCTCTCTCCCTCTTTGCCTCTCTCCCCTCTTTCCCTCTCTCCCTCTTTGCCTCTCTCCCCTCTCTCCCTCTCTCCCTCTCTCCCTCTCTCCCTCTCTCCCTCTCTCCCTCTCTCCCTCTTTGCCTCTCCCCTCTCTCCCTCTCTCCATCTCTCCCTCTCTCCATCTCTCCCTCTCTCCATCTCTCCCTCTCTCCATCTCTCCCTCTCTCCCCTCTCTCCCTCTCTCCCTCTTTGCCTCTCTCCCTCTCTCCGTCTCTCCCCTCTCTCCCTCTCTCCCTCTCTCCCTCTTTGCCTCTCTCCCCTCTCTCTCTCTCTCTTTGCCTCTCTCCCCTCTCTCTCTCTCTCTTTGCCTCTCTCCCCTCTTTCCCTCTCTCCCTCTTTGCCTCTCTCCCCTCTCTCTCTCTCTTTGCCTCTCTCCCCTCTTTCCCTCTCTCCCTCTTTGCCTCTCTCCCCTCTTTCCCTCTCTCCCTCTTTGCCTCTCTCCCCTCTTTCCCTCTCTCCCTCTTTGCCTCTCTCCCCTCTCTCCCTCTCTCCCTCTCTCCCTCTCTCCCTCTCTCCCTGTCTCCCTCTCTCTCTCTCTCGCCCTAATTTTAGCCAATAATTTCTGCAGCTCACTCGCCCATTCACCACCCCAGCAGCGCTTGTCATTTCGATCTTCGCGGCCAGTTCGGCCCCAATCGAGTCGGCGGCAGCTCCGGGACAGCTCGGCCACCGCCTGCGCGAGCTGTGGCATCGGAGAGTCCGCTTCTACCTGAGGATGCGGCGAAGACCCGAGTGCCGGCGATTCGATCGGCTCAGCGGGCGGTCTGGCTTGCGCCAAACAGTTAACCGCTTCTACCATGACTGCCGGCTCTACCTGTGGCTCATGATGCACACTGTAGCTTAGATATTAGCGGCTCTACCTGTGGCTCATGATGCACACTGTAGCTTAGATAATAGCGGCTCTACCTGTGGCTCATGATGCACACTGTAGCTTAGATAATAGCGGCTCTACCTGTGGCTCATGATGCACACTGTAGCTTAGATAATAGCGGCTCTACCTGTGGCTCATGATGCACACTGTAGCTTAGATAATAGCGGCTCTACCTGTGGCTCATGATGCACACTGTAGCTTAGATAATAGCGGCTCTACCTGTGGCTCATGATGCACACTGTAGCTTAGATAATAGCGGCTCTACCTGTGGCTCATGATGCACACTGTAGCTTAGATAATAGCGGCTCTACCTGTGGCTCATGATGCACACTGTAGCTTAGATAATAGCGGCTCTACCTGTGGCTCATGATGCACACTGTAGCTTAGATAATAGCGGCTCTACCTGTGGCTCATGATGCACACTGTAGCTTAGATAATAGCGGCTCTACCTGTGGCTCATGATGCACACTGTAGCTTAGATAATAGCGGCTCTACCTGTGGCTCATGAAGCACTTCATGTAAATTTTCAGTTCGGATAATAATAAAATATTCGAGCAGGCGAAATTTCTTTGCGACACTACTGATAAGTATCAGTAGGCTGGATAGGAATGCCTCGCAATCAATATCCGTCTTTAAAATAAAAAACGTGTTTCGGAGGCATAAAATGAAATGAGGAGAGTTTTTTATGAATCTGGCTGTAAATATTTATTATATTCAATAAAATTCAAAAACCATAACCTACTATCTATACCATGCATTAAAATAGACTGATCCAAGTATATTACTATGCGCAAACTATTGCAGAACTGAAGCGGAAATTATAAAATTAGATTATGCGAAAGAGAACACAAGCCTGTCATTGATGCATCATTTATTCTTGGCTCTGCGCTAGAATTCAGATAGATAGATAGATAGATAGATAGATAGATAGATAGACAGACAGATAGATAGATAGATAGATAGATAGATAGATAGATAGATAGATAGATAGATAGATAGATAGATAGATAGATAGATAGATAGATAGATAGATAGATAGATAGATAGATAGATAGATAGATAGTAGATAGATAGATAGATAGATAGATAGATAGATAGATAGATAGATAGATAGATAGATAGATAGATAGATAGATAGATAGATAGATAGATAGATAGATAGATAGATAGATAGATAGATAGATAGATAGATAGATAGATAGATAGATAGATAGATAGATAGATAGATAGATAGATAGATAGATAGATAGATAGATAGATAGATAGATAGATAGATAGATAGATAGATAGATAGATAGATAGATAGATAGATAGATAGATAGATAGATAGATAGATAGATAGATAGATAGATAGATAGATAGATAGATAGATAGATAGATAGATAGATAGATAGATAGATAGATAGATAGATAGATAGATAGATAGATAGATAGATAGATAGGTAGATAGACAGAGACTGTGAAGGCCCGCAAGGCACGGCTGCAGCAGTCATGAAGATGGGCACAGCAAACACAAATACACACAGAAGGCTGAAAGCAGATCAAATTACTCGCTGGACCCAGCAGCAGTCCAGTGCAAATATTCGGATTCGAACTTTCTCTACTCCTTGACTGAGCAGGCCTTCCAGAGGTCAGTGGTGCGGCAGTGCATAATGGGGTAAGCATGCAAAAAACCCATGGAGTACTCTTTACTCAGCAAACCCCCTTGAGCCACAGCAGGAATTTTGTGCAATTTTGTAGCCGCAAGCTGGCTCAGCCGAGAGTCCACTGTGTCGGTGACCTCTGGTTGTTGTGTCAGGGAATTGTCAAATGGAACATCTTGTTGTGCCACCTGGCTACCAGTTGCCAGCCCAGATTTGCTATTCCATTTTTGTTCTGCCTCTCCCCCCCTCCGTTTCTCCTTTCGCCAGCTGACAGCGCATTATGGAACGGGTGGACAGAAAAGATGACAGCTGACTTTTTTGTATCGTTTTGGCCAGCATTTGCCTGTCTAATGGCTTCTAGCGTCTTCACGCAACACTGGGCTTGTATGTAGGAAAATGGGCATTTGGACTCGGTGTTTCATTAATAAAACCCAAGACTTTGAGAAGCTTTTGAGAATCGTGTGCCAGGGACTGTTAGACACCTGGATTGGAAATAGGACCAAATCTAATCCGAGAACCTTACACTGTCCAGAGGTTACCAAGATTTGTAGGAGGGCAGCGGGCACCCTGGTGCAACGCCTTCGGCGACATGGTCCCACAGCCGGCGCTGACGGCAATTCTGCCCATTCCGCTGACTCCTGACCTCGTGCACACGCTCACACAGGGTGTACAGCGGCCCGCCAGGCATGTACAGTCTCTGTGCCTGGGGGTTGGCCCTCATGGCTGTGAATAGTGCAACAGCATCCTTGGCCAATTTCAGCGCACACGAGCCTGCAGTAAATGAAAGTGTTTTCGCACGGAATCGAACCCGGGGTCGTGGCGCGAGAGTCAGACCCGCTTACCGCTGAGCTGCTCTCCCCCTGCTGTCAGCCCAGGTCCTGCATACAGAGGTCCATGAATATACATGGTAGGCTCATAATGTTCAAAGGACCAATGCTAATGGTTGAATCAAAGACCGCTACATGTCAAAGAAAATTACGTTTTAAGACACACTAGAGAGTGAGTTGGCGTGGTTCCACCGTAGCAGAGCAAAGCTGTTTCAAGCACTTTTTCTACTTCGTTCGTTCGGTTGTTGCATGGGAATTTGCTCCCCGGCATAAAACCAGACCAGAGCCACTGAGATCTACGACTAGCGTGTGCCACTGCTATAGTTGCTAGTGCGCTCTTGCGCCAGTGTGCCGTTATGACAGAGTTATGACGCCTTGTGCAGCCGTACCCGTCGGTTTGTATGCACAAGGCCAGCTTCGGACTCGAGAATGATGACTAACTGGAACTTCTTCGACGTACATTTTGTACCCTCGAGGGTTTGTTTCGTATCATGATAGACATGGTTTAATATTATTTAATTTTTATAGATCCCCGATTTTCTCTCTTTTCTTTAGATAATTCTTGCGGGCCAGATGAGAGATGAGAGGGAGAGGGAATGGGGGAGAGAAAAGAAGAAAGAGGAGATGAGAGGTGAAAGGCAAGATGAGAGATGCGATGAGAAATTAGATGAGATAAGAGAATAGAGATGATGATACGATGAGAGAAGATAAGAAGACAGATGAAAGAAGAGATGATGGAAGAGGATACTAGAAAGAAAGGCGAGGAGATGAGAAAAGAGGAGCGGCGAGAGATGACAGGAGAGAGGAGAGGCGAGTAGAGGGGAGAGGTTTCAAAGTTTCAAAGGACCCGAAGGCCGGATAGAGAGGCTTCGCGGACCGGGCCGCACATGGCAGGGAGCAGCAGGGCCGGGGGTGCCCATTCCCCTCGCGCCAGCCTTATAAGACAGCCTACATGTATTGTACAAGGAGGTCCGGGCCCTCTCAAGAGTTGATATTTCACCTACTAAAGATCCAGATTTCCTTGTCAGAACCAACAGCGGCAGCCAATAGGAACCGAGGCAGCCAGTCATAAGAGGGCTTGAGGTCACAACGCTCGATTTTTTACACACGGCAGCTGTTGGGTTGGCAACCGAACCGGCCAGCTGCTGCTTTTGAGTTCACTAAAGTGCATCCCCCTCTCTCTCTGCCAGCTCTGCCTAGTCTCACTCTGCCAGCCGCAATGAATGAGTCCCATAGTAACGACTCGGAACTGGCCGGACCCAGCCTGATGTACATCAGTCTCCGAGTGCTGACGTTTCCGGTTGCCGAGATTGGCCTGTCATTCAGCTGCCTGACTCTGAACCTGCTGGTCAAGAAGTACCAACGCGGCCGAGAGACCTTCGACGTTGGGCTCATTCTGATGCAGGTGGCCCAGGTCACCTACTGCCTGCTGATCAACGGCTATGCTGCGTTTGACGTCATCTCTGTGGTGCAGGGCCGGCACCACGAATACCACTGGCCCTTCCTGGTGAGCGGTAACTCTGCTGTTCAGTGTTGAGAGAGGGGAGGTCAGTTCCCTCCGGTCTGGTCGGTTCCCTCCGATCCGGTCAGTTCCCTCCGATCTGGTCAGTTCCCTCCGATCTGGTCAGTTCCCTCTGATCTGGTCGTTTCCCTCCGATCCGGTCAGTTCCCTCCGATCTGGTCAGTTCCCTCTGATCTGGTCAGTTCCCTCTGATCTGGTCGGTTCCCTCTGATCTGGTTAGTTCCCTCTGATCTGGTCAGTTCCCTCTGATCTGGTCAGTTCCCTCTGATCTGGTCAGTTCCCTTTGCTCTGGTCAGTTCCATCTGATCTGGTCAGTTCCCTTTGCTCTGGTCAGTTCCCTCCGATCTGGTCAGTTCCCTCTGATCTGGTCAGTTCCCTCTGATCTGGTCAGTTCCCTCTGATCTGGTCAGTTCCCTTTGCTCTGGTCAGTTCCTTCTGATCTGGTCAGTTCCCTTTGCTCTGGTCAGTTCCCTCCGATCTGGTCAGTTCCCTCTAATCTGGTCAGTTCCCTTTGCTCTGGTCAGTTCCCTCTGTAACCACAGTGGATTCTGTAAACTAAACAAGCTGGGCAATGACCTGAAGTAACCACAGTGGACTCTGTAAACTAAACAAGCTGGGCAATGACCTGAAGTAACCACAGTGGACTCTGTAAACTAAACAAGCTGGGCAATGACCTGAAGTAACCACAGTGGACTCTGTAAACTAAACAAGCTGGGCAATGACCTGAAGTAACCACAGTGGACTCTGTAAACTAAACAAGCTGGGCATTGACCTGAAGTAACCACAGTGGACTCTGTAAACTAAACAAGCTGGGCATTGACCTGAAGTAACCACAGTGGACTCTGTAAACTAAACAAGCTGGGCGATGACCTGAAGTAACCACAGTGGACTCTGTAAACTAAACAAGCTGGGCATTGACCTGAAGTAACCACAGTGGACTCTGTAAACTAAACAATCTGGGCAATGGAGACAAACGGAGAAGAACTGACTGGCAAAGCTAGAGGGAAGATTCTTGATATTTATTCAGTTTATTTGAATTCCCCAAACCTGGCGGACCCTTGATGAACTTTCGCACCTCCAGCTGCATCAGAGCCATATCCCGCATAGCAGCTGGGTTTACCCGCTCGCAGCCAACACTAGCCCATTCGCAGATTTCGCGGATAATATGGGATTACCTTGTGCTACCCTCATTTTAGTTCAAGTATAAACAATTCCACAGATCTCGAAATCGCTGTAGTTAACGAGTATAACACTGTTCGACGAACCCACGGAGAAGTAGCAGCTCTGGGGAGCTGGGAGTGATAACTTCTCCGCTGATTTCGACTTGTTCTCTATTCTCGGTTTCTTCAAACACAGCGCACGCAATATATGCAATATCTTGCGCCTCGAGGGGGACTCGATTTCAATCCTGCCGCCGGCTTCTCGAAAGAGGGATGTCACGGGCAGATGATGAAGGGGTGGAGAGGATATCGATTTTAGAGGGAAAATGAAATGGAGGAGGGACGGGTATTGGATGAGGTGATAGACAGAGAGGGAGAGTGGTAGACGGAGAATAGGTATAGAAAGGTAGATAGAGAGGAAGAATGGTAGATGGATGGAGTGAAGTAGATAGGGAGAGAGAGCTAGAGCTAGATTAAGATAGAGGTACATAGGGTGGGAGAGAGGTAGATGGATGAGAAGAGGAGGAGTGATAGATGAAGAAGTAGATAGGTAGCGAGGTAGACAGGGAGAGGTAGGTTAGAAGGAGAGAAGTAGATGAAGAAGGATAGGAGTGGACGGGAGAATTTGATTGAGAGGCAGAGAGGCAGAAGGGTCGATTAAGATTGTGAGAAGTAGATAAAAGGAACATTGGATCACTGGCTAGAGACAGAGAGGCGTGAGCAGGCAAACGGCACCCAGCCTCAAATTGCTCAAACGATCTCCATCTTTGTCAGGAGGGCTGCAGATTTCAGCTGATTGGAATTAATTCGGACTCGGTGATGAGGCGGCACCCTCACGGAAGTTGAGGATAATTAAGACTGCAAACGACAGCTTTTGAGTCAAATCCAAATTGAATTTTTGATAAGGGATTTAGCAGTCCATGACAACTGGCTGCGACATCCGGATTGGAAGCGGACCGAATCTTCTGAAAAAAAATCAGAAAGAACTTTGAGAAAATCAAACTCAAAATAATAAAAAGCTGCTTCAAAATTCGAATCTATGGAAGCAGGATCGTGACAGATTCAATATCTGACAAATTTCGTTTGGTAGAAAAAATGGAAAGCATTACCGAGATGGAAAACCTTCGAGTTCTTTCACTCCAAGTTGCAGCACCAATATTTTGATTGCTACCGCACGTGATTAGGATCTTTCTTAGAAACCAAGTGTCCTTGAACTTCTGGAGCGGTCTTTGGCTTCTAACTGGAGCTGAGAAAGTCAGCGGTAGACTCTCACGCCACGACCCCTGGTTCGATTCCGTGTGCAAACAGACATTCATTTGGGACTTGTGTGCACGAAAATTGACCGGCGGATTGTCGTGCGATTCACAGGCCAACCCCCTCAAGGCACAGAGAGTGTACATGCCTTACGGTTAGAAAGTCAGGGGGCCGCTGTACACCCTGGGTGAGCGTGTGCCTGCCTGCGTGCAGTATTGGCAGAGTAGCCGCCGCGGCTGTGGAGCCGATCCTCCTGTACGGCATGGAAGCGGTGCCGATGACCGGCACACGAGAGCGAGCTCTGGACGCGCTCTACAGGTCCCTGCTGCGCTACGCCCTGGGCGTGCACTTCTCTGAGAGGTTGCCGTCCAGAGACCTGATGGCCCGCGCCGGCGTTCCAGACCTGAGCGTCACCCTGCGCCGGCGCCGCCAGATGCTGCTGGGCCACTGCCTCCGGAGTCACGGCCGCGGCGACCAAGTCCCTCTAGCGCTGGTCCTCCTGCACCAGCCGACGGAGCGGAAGCGTCGTGGCCAAGGGCGAACTGTGACGCTGACTGACTGTTTTGTGGCTGACTTGCAGGCGCTGGTCTCAGCCCCCAGATCACAGCCGCCTGCCCCTCCCGTCTGTTTCGCGAGCGCGTGTGCGCAGGAGCCCACTAGCTTCTGCATGTCTCTATCTATCTAGCCGTCAGCGCTGGCTGTGGGACGGTGTCGCCGAGGGCGTTGCGCCAGGGTGCCCGCAGCCCTCCAGCCTTTATTATTATTTACTTCGAGCTGAATTTCGGTAGTCAAGTGTTTTACGACCTATCCGAGATATTGAATTTCTCGCTATTTATCCCTGCATTCCGCATCACATAATCGATAATATCATTTATGATGGCATAGCGCGGACAAGGGGCAGCAGAGAGGCCAGTTGTGCATCAATCAGAATGCCTTCAGAGAGGGCAGCGATCGGGATCAGTGGGGGAGGCCGGATGCGCCACACTTATTCCCATGTCTAAAGGCTAAAGGACAGCAGCTAAAGTGGATACTTAGTGGCAGCCATGCGGTCGGCACCTCAATACGCTGCTTTGGGACAGGGAAAACCGTAGTTATCTGCTATAGAAGACGACACAGCATGATAAAGGGTAAATCCTTTGCAAGACTGGCTCGAGGCAGCTGAATAATGCTTTTAAGTAATGGCGGCGGCTAGGACTAGGGGCACCTGCGCCACAGGAATGACAGGGGGTGGGGCGAGTTTTGCTGGAAGTATGGCGGCTTGGAGCCACCTATAAATTTACGAGATGTATTGGAGACGTACGAGTGTATGATAACTGAGTTTGCAGCTAACTAGCGGGTCAACTAGATAGAATTTCTAACTATTACTATATAGAACTTCAAAGCTCATTGTCTCTTAGATGTTTGCATAGGCACTTTATTCACTGAGATCGTGTACAGCGGTCCTGACTGCCTCATCGTCACACACACACAGAGGGTGTACAGCGGTCCTGACTGCCTCATCGTCACAAACAGAGGGTGTACAGAGGTCCTGACTGCCTCATCGTCACACACAGAGGGTGTACAGCGGTCCTGACTGTCTCATCGTCACAAACAGAGGGTGTACAGAGGTCCTGACTGTCTCATCGTCACACACAGAGGGTGTACAGCGGTCCTGGCTGTCTCATCGTCACACACAGAGGGTGTACAGCGGTCCTGGCTGTCTCATCGTCACACACAGAGGGTGTACAGCGGTCCTGACTGGTTTATCGTCATAAACATTGTGTACCTTGCGTTTTCCGTTGGGGCAATAGCAAAAGCTGACAAAAAAGTAGGAACGGGAGCCCGGGCGCTATGCAATCGGATAAATCAGCATGTCAGAAACGGCTAATCAAAATGAATCGCATTTTTTAAGCAGTGGTTTTCCCAGGAGCAGCAGCTGAAAGAAATAACAGCCTCCTGTCTTCTCCGAGCCAACTTCCTGGCCGGGGGGTTGGTGCCTTGAATTTTCTCTTGACTTTTCTCTTCTCGGGAGCAGCGTCCCGCTCCGCAGCTTCCGCAGAGTTCTGAGAGTCACTGCTCTGCCTCCCAGGGGAAGAGTCCCACAGGTTTCACTCTGAGAAGCCATACTGGCCGATGCGACGTGCCTCATCTCCGTTCCGGCGCTTCTCCGGGCCAGCCTGCGCGTTCTTATCTTCCCGGACGTAAGATCGAGCTACGAGTTATAATAGGCGCAGGAAGGAAGTCAGAGCAAAGGAAATTGAAGGCTCGAAAGCTGTTGGATGGTTGAGTAACTTTCTTCCTCTCCGAAATATCCTCTGAGATGTTTTCTTGATAGAAAATATTACTTTCAGCAGATACTTCATTTGTCCCTGCTGTTGCTGATTCAGCTGTGACCGTACGAGTGTAGATCCTTCATTTGTGTCCTCTTAGATCCTTCATTTGTGTCCTCTTAGATCCTTCATTTGTGTCCTCTTAGATCCTTCATTTGTGTCCTCTTAGATCCTTCATTTGTGTCCTCTTAGATCCTTCAGTTGTGTCCTCTTAGATCCTTCATTTGTGTCTTCTTAGATCCTTCAGTTGTGTCCTCTTAGATCCTTCAGTTGTGTCCTCTTAGATCCTGCAGTTGTGTCCTCTTAGATCCTTCATTTGTGTCCTCTTAGATCCTTCATTTGTGTCCTCTTAGATCCTTCATTTGTGTCCTCTTAGATCCTTCATTTGTGTCCTCTTAGATCCTTCATTTGTGTCCTCTTAGATCCTTCATTTGTGTCCTCTTAGATCCTTCATTTGTGTCTTCTTAGATCCTTCATTTGTGTCTTCTTAGATCCTTCAGTTGTGTCCTCTTAGATCCTGCAGTTGTGTCCTCTTAGATCCTTCATTTGTGTCCTCTTAGATCCTTCATTTGTGTCTTCTTAGATCCTTCATTTGTGTCTTCTTAGATCCTTCAGTTGTGTCCTCTTAGATCCTGCAGTTGTGTCCTCTTAGATCCTTCATTTGTGTCCTCTTAGATCCTTCATTTGTGTCCTCTTAGATCCTTCATTTGTGTCCTCTTAGATTCTTCATTTGTGTCCTCTTAGATCCTTCATTTGTGTCCTCTTAGATCCTGCAGTTGTGTCCTCTTAGATTCTTCATTTGTGTCCTCTTAGATCCTTCATTTGTGTCCTCTTAGATCCTTCAGTTGACCCCCTTAGATTCTTCAATTTATCTCTCCAAGGTAATATAGTTTTTTTAATTTAGAAACTTAACATCAAGGACTACTTATGAACTTAAGTTCTTATAAGTAACTTATGAGCTTAAGTTCTTAAGTAGTCCTTGCTTAACATATGCTTCTTGGATCCCAAATTCATATTTTAAGATCCCACTCCACCCTAGCGACATTTTCATTTTAGAATGCGTTCTTTGCTCTAAAATAAACTTCAATGTCAAACAAGTTTCAAATTTTGGCCGAAAATATTTCTATAACCAAAGCACTTAATGCCAGCATAATAAATTATCATTTGATATCCTTATTAAGCTACTTATGCTTGAAAGTTCAGTAGCATGCTAAGTGAATTAATTTTTTTTCAATAAAATGTTGATTTTTTTAACCTGGCTCAGGCTACTTTCTACTTGATCTCCTGGAGTCTGGGCGTGAAGAACACCTGGACGGGCTGCATCAGCCTGTTTCGCTTTCTGGCCACCTTCTGGCCCATCGAATTTCGCAGCCGGCTGACTCGAGGATTCCAGCTCGGCACCTTTGCCGCCGTGGCCGCGGCCGGCCTGACGCTGCAGGCCGCCGACTTGGTGCTCTGCCGGCTGGCTGACAACAAACTTGGCAACGGGACCGCCTGTTGGGCCACCATCCAGGTGAGCGCGCGCTTCGATACTTCATCAGCTCGATGCTTCATCAGCTCGATGCTTCATCAGCTCGATGCTTCATCAGCTCGATGCTTCATCAGCTCGATGCTTCATCAGCTCGATGCTTCATCAGCTCGATGCTTCATCAGCTCGATGCTTCATCAGCTCGATGCTTCATCAGCTCGATGCTTCATCAGCTCGATGCTTCATCAGCTCGATGCTTCATCAGCTCGATGCTTCATCAGCTCGATGCTTCATCAGCTCGATGCTTCATCAGCTCGATGCTTCATCAGCTCGATGCTTCATCAGCTCGATGCTTCATCAGCTCGATGCTTCATCAGCTCGATGCTTCATCAGCTCGATGCTTCATCAGCTCGATGCTTCATCAGCTCGATGCTTCATCAGCTCGATGCTTCATCAGCTCGATGCTGCACAAGCTCGATGCTGCACAAGCTCGATGCTGCACAAGCTCGATGCTGCACAAGCTCGATGCTTCATCAGCTCGATGCTTCATCAGCTCGATGCTTCATCAGCTCGATGCTTCATCAGCTCGATGCTTCATCAGCTCGATGCTGCACAAGCTCGATGCTGCACAAGCTCGATGCTGCACAAGCTCGATGCTGCACAAGCTCGATGCTTCATCAGCTCGATGCTTCATCAGCTCGATGCTTCATCAGCTCGATGCTTCATCAGCTCGATGCTTCATCAGCTCGATGCTTCATCAGCTCGATGCTTCATCAGCTCGATGCTTCATCAGCTCGATGCTTCATCAGCTCGATGCTTCATCAGCTCGATGCTTCATCAGCTCGATGCTTCATCAGCTCGATGCTTCATCAGCTTGATGCTTCATCAGCTGGATGCTTCATCAGCTCGATGCTTCATCAGCTCGATACTTCATCAGCTCGATGCTTCATCAGCTGGATGCTTCATCAGCTCGATGCTTCATCAGCTCGATGCTTCATCAGCTCGATGCTTCATCAACTCGATGCTTCATAAGCTCGATGCTGCACAAGCCGGATGCTGCATAAGTTCCTCAATTCCTCGGCAGGCGATGCGAGTGCCGCAGACCTACCTACCGGTGCCGCTGATCCTGGTCAGCTCCGTGGCCATCGCCGCCCACCTCTGCTGCGGCCTGTGCGGCCGCCGGCCTCCCAACGGAGCGGCAGGCAGTCAGGGCGCCGGCTCCGACGGCTCAACCAAACGGGCGAGTGTCATCGTGCTGGCCCTGGCTCTGTCCTTCACTGTGCTGGACATGCCCGGCTCTCTGCTGGTGGCGCTGGGGCTGTTCAACAGCCTGCCGGATTGGACGATCCCGCTGAACGATTTGATGCTCACCCTTGATAGCGCCACCAATTTTCTCATCTTCTACAGCTTGAATGCCAACTTCAGGCGGCTGGTTCGTCGCAGTCTGTGCCGCGGCGCTGGCGGCGGCGGTGGCGCTGGTGGCGGCGCTGGCGGTGGCGGCGGAGGTGGCGTTGGCGCCGGTAACGACGTGCGCAGCAGCAGGGGTGGCGCCAGAAGCAGCTGCGGGGAAGTCAGCAAATACCGGAGCCACAGCCTGTCGGCGGCCGGCGACAAAGTCGCAGATAACGCCTCGACAACATCGGTGGCCGAGGCAGTCGAACTGCGGCCGCTGTGCTCTGGGGGAGTCGACAGGCTGACTGCCAACAGAGCTGATGAGAAGCATGCAGATGTATGAGAACACTGAGATAAGTACATGTACACCTGGTTGATAGATGAGAATATTTTGAGAAGTGTGCGGTTGTATGAGAATAGGATGCGAAGTTATGTAGAAGGATGAAAATACAGTGAAATTTGTACAGATAGATGATAATACGCTCGTACATTGAGAAGTTATATACATGTAGATACATGTATATTAGAATGCAATGAGAAGTTATATAGATAGATGAGAGTACAATGAGATCTATAGCATATCTATCCCTTAAAAACGATTTTTTTTTCTTAACGCAAATTTAAACGCCCGCTAAAATGATTTCGTAATTCACAGACAATAAATAGCGCCATGCCCCTATTTCTCTACTGACGTAGCTCGTAAGTAGTGTTCAAAGTATACGCCATGACTTGCGCCCTAAATTATCTTGTGCGACTAGTGCAGCAGAGTAGCGCATGCTGTTTTTGTTTATATCAAAAATACCGCAGTGACTCGAGCTTAAATCAATAATAATATCAAAAGTAAAAGTCTGGTTCGCAATTCTTGATTATTCTTGCCGAATAATATTCAAATAACCTTAACTTGTTGTAACTTTTATTTCCACTTCTGATATTTGGGGCGGCGGGTGCCAAATCTGATATTTGGGGGGGGGGCGCCACTTCTGATATTTGCGAGGGGCGCCACTTTTGATATTTGCGGGGGGCGCCACTTTTGACATTTGCGGGGGGCGCCACTTTTGACATTTGCGGGGGGCGCCACTTTTGATATTTGCGAGGGGCGCCACTTTTGATATTTGCGGGGGGCGCCACTTTTGACATTTGCGGGGGGCGCCACTTTTGACATTTGCGGGGGCGCCACTTTTGATATTTGCGGGGGGCGCCACTTTTGACATTTGCGGGGGGCGCCACTTTTGACATTTGCGGGGGCGCCACTTTTGATATTTGCGAGGGGCGCCACTTTTGATATTTGGGGGGCGCCACTTTTGATATTTGCGGGGGGCGCCATTTCTTATATTTGGGGGGGGGCGCCACTTTTGACATTTGCGGGGGGCGCCACTTCTGACATTGGGCGGGGGGCGCAAGCTCAAATTTCCATGACATTTGTTTTTACAAACAAACGATAGGTAGTCTATATAAAGCACAGATTACTCATACCGAGGGAGTGAGACACCCGGATGTTCATCCGCCAGGATACACGGCACTTCCGCTAGTTGAAACAAGGTGAACAGGAAGTGAAAAAAAACATGGCTACATTAATAAAAATAGGGGTAAATAATTCTTGCTATGCTTGGATTCTATCATTCTGTTAGCAGAGGCGCACTCCCAGATGCAGTCCCCTGATAACACTCAAGCACTTAAGCACTTAGGGAACCGGCTGCAGACAGGCAGACACGCTTATGCCACGCATGCCACAAAAATGGAAAATGAAGCCAATGCAGGCCTGTGGAAACATAACTACTCCTGTGATTTCAACCTGAAACTCTCTACCTTTACGCGCTCGAAAGATTTCGTAACAATGAAATCCACTGCTGGAGGTGACGATACTTAAGCTGCAGTGTTTTGGGATCTTTAGAAATCGAAATGATGAGATTATGGCTCGATTTTGGAAATCTAGCGCCAATCTTGAAGCTGTGGCGCCAATCTTGAAGCTGTGGCGCTAATCTTGAAGCTGTGGCGCCAATCTCAAAGCTGTGGTGCGAATCTTGAAGCTGTGGCGCCAATCTTGAAGCTGTGGCGCCAATCTTGAAGCTGTGGCGCCAATCTTGAAGCTGTGGCGCCAATCTTGAAGCTGTGGCGCCAATCTTGATAGTTAAGGCGCCAATCCAGATTAGTTGAAGCGCCAATCTAGATAGATAGTTGAGGCGCCAATCCAGATTAGTTGAGGCGCCAATCTAGATTGATAGTTGAGGCGCCAATCTAGATAGTTGAGAAGCCAATCTAGATAGTTGTTGAAGCGCCAATCCAGATAGTTGTTGAGGCGCCAATCCAGATAGTTGAGGCGCCAATCCAGATTAGTTGAGGCGCCAATCTAGATAGATAGTTGAGGCGCCAATCTAGATAGTTGAGAAGCCAATCTAGATAGTTGAGGCGCCAATCTAGATAGTTGAGAAGCCAATCTAGATAGTTGAGGCGCCAATCAAGATTGTTGAGGCGCCAATCCAGATAGTTGAGGCGCCAATCTAGATAGATAGTTGAGGCGCCAATCTAGATAGTTGAGGCGCCAATCTAGATAGTTGAGGCGCCAATCTAGATAGATAGTTGAGGCGCCAATCTAGATAGTTGAGGCGCCAATCTAGATAGTTGAGGCGCCAATCAAGATTGTTGAGGCGCCAATCCAGATAGTTGATTCGCCAAAATGAGCATTGTGGCGCCAACTTGTTGACGCGAAATTGACGCTACTAATTAAGAGTCTGCACCAGTGTCAAGCCAATGGTCCAGCACAGATTTCTCCTGTACAGCAAGTACCCTGTGCTTGAAGGGCCATGCACAATTAAATGGCGGCTCTATGCCTAAACTGAATGAATATCAAGGAGATATTTCGGTGTTGCGTCACCCCTCAACATCAGCTCCTCTCTTCCACGCTGCGGACTTATTATTTTTTCAGCCACAGAGATGCAATTTTAGATATCGAACAGAGTGGACTTGGGGAATATCGCTCTGTCCGGAATTTCCTCATTAGTATGGAACTTCAGCAAGGTCGCTGGTGCTTTGCTGTCTTGTGCCTGGGGCCTGCGTTTCTCTACATTCACCCAGCCTATCCATCTATGTTTTTCCTGCGCGCGCCCGGTTAAGTCTTTGTTCGATATCGATCGTTTTGGTGCTTCGCCAGGGTCTTAGGAATAAACCATGGATAGAGACTGATGAAGCCTGGAGGGTCTTTGTTAGTCATAAGATTCCTGGCGCACTTCATCCATTCTATGCAGAATTGAATGCTCCTGCCAGCCTAGCACGCCCCGGGGAGGCTCAGCAAAAACACTTTGGTAGAGGCTTGGTCTTGGTCTTCAGTTTCCTTGCCTTATGTGGAACAAAGACTGTTGACGCATCAAATATATGATAAAATGCTTCCCCATATTTACAGCCGAATGAGGGCGCGCCTGTTGCTTTCATTTCTCTGCCTCTCTGCATCTGCGTGCCTTCCAGCAAGCACTTTGTCTTACTTGGATTCGTATATAAGATGAGGGAATGCCATTACAGCAGGCCTCAGCTGCTTGGCTCTTTGTCTAGCCAGGCCAGCACGCGATTGCATTAAACTCTACATAGCGTGCACCAGAAGGCCAGGATATTCCAAGGGAGAAACAGCACGTAGACAGGACAGTTCAGCTGACCTCTCGGGTGTAGAGCATATCTGGTCTGGAGGATAAGGTCAATGCATGTTCATTTGGCATGCGAGGGGTTGCCAGACTGCTGTTGAGGCGAGAGAGGGAATCAGGATAAAAGTACAGAGATAGGGAATGAAAAGGGAATGAGAGGAAGGAGAGGGAAAGAGAGGGAAGGAGAGAGAATGAGAGGGAGGAGAGGGAATGAGAGGGAAGGAGAGGGAATGAGAGGGAATGAGAGGGAAGGAGAGGGAATGAGAGGGAAGGAGAGGGAATGAGAGGGAATGAGAGGGAAGGAGAGGGAAGGAGAGGGAATGAGAGGGAAGGAGAGGGAAAGAGAGAGAATGAGAGGGAAGGAGAGGGAAGGAGTGGGAAGGAGAGGGAAGGAGAGGGAATAAGAGGGAAGGAGAGGGAATGAGAGGGAATGAGAGGGAAGGAGAGGGAAGGAGAGGGAATGAGAGGGAAGGAGAGGGAAGGAGAGGGAATGAGAGGGAAGGAGAGGGAATGAGAGGGAATGAGAGGGAATGAGAGGGAAGGAGAGGGAATGAGAGGGAAGGAGAGGGAATGAGAGGGAATGAGAGGGAATGAGAGGGAAGGAGAGGGAATGAGAGGGAAGGAGAGGGAATGAGAGGGAATGAGAGGGAATGAGAGGGAAGGAGAGGGAAGGAGAGGGAATGAGAGGGAATGAGAGGGAAGGAGAGGGAAGGAGAGGGAATGAGAGGGAAGGAGAGGGAATGAGAGGGAATGAGAGGGAAGAAGAGGGAAGGAGAGGGAATGAGAGGGAAGGAGAGGGAATGAGAGGGAATGAGAGGGAATGAGAGGGAAGGAGAGGGAAGGAGAGGGAATGAGAGGGAATGAGAGGGAAGGAGAGGGAAGGAGAGGGAATGAGAGGGAAGGAGAGGGAAAGAGAGAGAATGAGAGGGAAGGAGAGGGAAGGAGTGGGAAGGAGAGGGAAGGAGAGGGAAAGAGAGGGAAGGAGAGGGAATGAGAGGGAATGAGAGGGAAGGAGAGGGAATGAGAGGGAAGGAGAGGGAATGAGAGAGAATGAGAGGGAATGAGAGGGAAGGAGAGGGAATGAGAGGGAAGGAGAGGGAAGGAGAGGGAATGAGAGGGAAGGAGAGGGAAGGAGAGGGAAAGAGAGAGAATGAGAGGGAAGGAGAGGGAATGAGAGGGAATGAGAGGGAATGAGAGGGAAGGAGAGGGAATGAGAGGGAATGAGAGGGAATGAGAGGGAAGGAGAGGGAATGAGAGGGAAGGAGAGGGAAGGAGAGGGAATGAGAGGGAAGGAGAGGGAAGGAGAGGGAATGAGAGGGAATGAGAGGGAAGGAGAGGGAATGAGAGGGAATGAGAGGGAATGAGAGGGAAGGAGAGGGAAGGAGAGGGAATGAGAGGGAATGAGAGGGAATAAGAGGGAATGAGAGGGAATGAGAGGGAATGAGAGGGAATGAGAGGGAATGAGAGGGAAGGAGAGGGAAAGAGAGAGAATGAGAGGGAAGGAGAGGGAAGGAGAGGGAATGAGAGGGAAGGAGAGGGAAAGAGAGAGAATGAGAGGGAAGGAGAGGGAAGGAGAGGGAATGAGAGGGAAGGAGAGGGAAGAGAGAGAATGAGAGGGAAGGAGAGGGAAGGAGAGGGAATGAGAGGGAATGAGAGGGAAGGAGAGGGAATGAGAGGGAATGAGAGGGAAGGAGTGGGAAGGAGATGGGGAATGGAGAGTCAAAGTGAGGAAAAGCGGTCTGATTCTTAGTACGAACAAAGCACAAAGCTTAGTGCCATAAAAAACGCAGCAGCAGACGGGGCGTGAGTCACGTGACTGTGACTAATGCAAAAGATGCCATCGTCAGCAGAAAGCACAAAGCTAGAAGAATGGAAGGCAAGTTTGGTGCGGAATTCGATCAGAAGGAAGCAACAGCAGCAGAAAGCACTTTAGTTTTATTAAAAATAAATGGTGAAGATCTTTTCTAATCGGCCAATCGGAGTATCACTTCACTACTTCTCGAATCAGCTGCCAGTCTTTGTTGACGATTGGTCGAGTTGCCGAGCATCGAGCCTGGGTAGCCTGTCAGTCAGTCTGTCATGGCTGCTCGAAGCTATGAATATTGAGATTCTGCTTCTATTCTAGAGTCTTATAAAAATGAAAACAGTGGGCGCCTCACACCAGCGCGCGGAGACAATAGTGACAGTTTCTCTGCCTGCTCCTTCACCCAATCTTGAGTAAAATGGCAATAAAAAAACGCTATGGACCACAGAACTTTGATTGCGTCATAGCGAAGCGTGAACAGTGGCGAGTCCGAACCCCGGGGGCAGCTGCCTGATGACAGTTGGCGTTTCCAAGCCAGTGTTGTTGTTGGCAGATGCGCATAGAAACTGGTTAGCGCAGGCGAGATTTGTTTTGCTTGACCAGTTTTGATGTGGCCGACATAGTAAATATCAATATTTCGAATTTTTTATTGGTAAGGAATGCGAATTTTCGATACATATCGGTCAAATTAATTATCATTAAATTCACGAATTAATAAAATAAACAACGAACTCTCATCCTTATTTGTCCTAAATATTTTAGTGCCACAGTGTGCAAATTCTCTGTTTTTTTACAGTGGTCTTTTTTACTATTATTTTTTAAATCAGAAATGCAACCAAGATGACCTTTCAAGTCTATTTACTATTAACATACTTGAGACAGAGAAGCATTCTAGAATTAGTTAAGGAATGATTCACCAATCACCACCAATGTTACCTATGTTTCCCATGTTACCTTATGTTGAATTTGTTGTTAAACAATAGATCAAACGTCCGTAAGCAAATCTCGAACCCCTTGACTTCATTATATTGATTTAAAATCTATATCCAAGTTTCATAGCAGAATCCAAAAAATACATACAAAAAACTGCTTAGTAAAGTTTTTTTCGATACATGTCGGAGAGTTGGATAGTATGCTTTGGATTTGGAAATTTTTATGTATGAAAATCACAAATAAATAGATAGGATGAAAAAGCAAAGTTGAAAAAGGGAAGTAACTATTAAATATATGGAAGAAAGAAATATTACTAAAATATAAAATGCAAAAGAAATTTTTGCAAAAGAAGGTCCCACCGAGACTCGAACTCGGGTCGCAGGATTCAGAGTCCTGAGTGCTAACCGCTACACCATGGGACCGATAAGTGAATCGCTTCTCAGAGGGAAATTTATAGCTAACGTAAACGTAAATAACTTGTCCATCCATTGAAGCAAACTTATTCTACTTCGCCAAGGAGCTTCGCTGACCAATAGCCTAGCCACGTGGCAACGGAATTATCATTTATGGTTTACACAGCTATAATTAAAGGAATATATTCACATCAAGTATATCATATCAGTACAATACTTTTCAAATTTAAGTTTTCATTATTTAATTTCCATTTCCATTTCATTTAATTTGTAAATTAAATTAAATTGTAAATATATTGCAGTTGCAGTAGATCTTATTTTTTATTTTCTCGTTCTCTACAATTCAGTGGCGTCGCCAAAGGGGGGACAGAATATATAGCAAAATTTCAAAAATAGCGCTTTGGGCGCCAAAATGAGTGTCTGCGGTGCCAAAATGAGTGTCTGCGGTGCCAAAATGAGTATCAGCGGCGCCAAAATGAGTATCTGCGGCGCCAAAATGAATGTCTGCGGTGCCAAAGTGAGTGTCTGCGGTGCCAAAATGAGTGTCTGTGGTGCCAAAATGAGTGTCTGCGGCGCCAAGCCAAAATGAGTGTCTGCGGCGCCAAGCCAAAATGAGTGTCTGCGGCGCCAAAATGAATGTCTGCGGTGCCAAAGTGAGTGTCTGCGGTGCCAAAATGAGTGTCTGTGGTGCCAAAATGAGTATCTGCGGCGCCAAAATGAATGTCTGCGGTGCCAAAGTGAGTGTCTGCGGTGCCAAAATGAGTGTCTGTGGTGCCAAAATGAGTGTCTGCGGCGCCAAGCCAAAATGAGTGTCTGCGGCGCAAAGCCAAAATGAGTGTCTGCGGCGCCAAGCCAAAATGAGTGTCTGCGGCGCCAAAATGAATGTCTGCGGTGCCAAAGTGAGTGTCTGCGGTGCCAAAATGAGTGTCTGTGGTGCCAAAATGAGTGTCTGCGGCGCCAAGCCAAAATGAGTGTCTGCGGCGCCAAGCCAAAATGAGTGTCTGCGGCGCCAAAATGAATGTCTGCGGTGCCAAAGTGAGTGTCTGCGGTGCCAAAATGAGTGTCTGTGGTGCCAAAATGAGTATCTGCGGCGCCAAAATGAATGTCTGCGGTGCCAAAGTGAGTGTCTGCGGTGCCAAAATGAGTGTCTGTGGTGCCAAAATGAGTGTCTGCGGCGCCAAGCCAAAATGAGTGTCTGCGGCGCAAAGCCAAAATGAGTGTCTGCGGCGCCAAGCCAAAATGAGTGTCTGCGGCGCCAAGCCAAAATGAGTGTGTCTGCGGCGCCAAGCCAAAATGAGTGTCTCCGGCGCCAAGCCAAAATGAGTGTCTGCGGCGCCAAGCCAAAATGAGTGTCTCCGGCGCCAAGCCAAAATGAGTGTCTGCGGCGCCAAGCCAAAATGAGTGTCTGCGGCGCCAAGCCAAAATGAGTGTCTGCGGCGCCAAGCCAAAATGAGTGTGTCTGCGGCGCCAAGCCAAAATGAGTGTCTCCGGCGCCAAGCCAAAATGAGTGTCTGCGGCGCCAAGCCAAAATGAGTGTCTCCGGCGCCAAGCCAAAATGAGTGTCTGCGGCGCCAAGCCAAAATGAGTGTCTGCGGCGCCAAGCCAAAATGAGTGTCTCCGGCGCCAAGCCAAAATGAGTGTCTGCGGCGCCAAGCCAAAATGAGTGTCTGCGGCGCCAAGCCAAAATGAGTGTCTGCGGCGCCAAGCCAAAATGAGTGTCTGCGGCGCCAAGCCAAAATGAGTGTCTGCGGCGCCAAGCCAAAATGAGTGTGTCTGCGGCGCCAAGCCAAAATGTGTGTCTCCGGCGCCAAGCCAAAATGAGTGTCTGCGGCGCCAAACCAAAATGAGTGTCTCCGGCGCCAAGCCAAAATGAGTGTCTGCGGCGCCAAGCCAAAATGAGTGTCTGCGGCGCCAAGCCAAAATGAGTGTCTCCGGCGCCAAGCCAAAATGAGTGTCTGCGGCGCCAAGCCAAAATGAGTGTCTCCGGCGCCAAGCCAAAATGAGTGTCTGCGGCGCCAAGCCAAAATGAGTGTCTGCGGCGCCAAGCCAAAATGAGTGTCTGCGGCGCCAAGCCAAAATGAGTGTCTGCGGCGCCAAGCCAAAATGAGTGTCTCCGGCGCCAAGCCAAAATGAGTGTCTGCGGCGCCAAGCCAAAATGAGTGTCTCCGGCGCCAAGCCAAAATGAGTGTCTGCGGCGCCAAGCCAAAATGAGTGTCTGCGGCGCCAAGCCAAAATGAGTGTCTGCGTCGCCGAAACGAGTGTCTGTCTTTGGCGCCAAAATGAGTGACTGGCGCAAAAATGACTGCGGTGCTAAAAGCAGTGCCTGTGGCGCTAAAATCAGTGCTGACAACACTGAGTCCCAAAATTATGTAGGAAGTTAATTTAGTCATTTAGAATTCTTAGCTTTGTCCCGGCCTCCACCAAAAAAAATCCATGGCGACGCCCCTGCTAAATTGCATTATCAATTATTCATATGAAATGCCTAATCATTATTATAATGCGGAACTACAGTATTACTATTATGTACCAACTATAATCCGATGTACTGTAAAACTTTATGGTCCCATAAGCTAAATGGTTATTCTATTAGTACCAATCAACAATAAGGGCCGCAGTGTTTTGTCATACCTACAGTGAACAGTGGCCCCTGTTTTAACCTTGCAATGGTCCTAAGGTCCTTAAAAGGTGACCTTTCAGTAAAATATGGGTAAACTAAAATAACTCAAAAAGGCTCCAAATGCAACAATTTTTGTACAAAGAATCAGCTGGATTTCAAAACAGAGCGACTTTGGCAATGAAGCAGCACACAGCATTTATTTTTTGTCATTTTTAGCAAATTTTGTACTCATCAGTTTAAGCAAATATAATCTATTTTCAATCGATTCAAGTGCGATATGTGTAACCGTATTCTACAGGTGCGCAAGATTAACAAATAACAGGTATTCACAATATAAGGTACACGGAAAAAGAAAAACAACAAAAATACTTCATATTAGGGAAAAAACATGGAAAACGCGACTGACTCAAAGAAAGGACAATTCGAAAAGATGTTCAATCATTTTAGGCAGTTGCTCACAAAGACCAATTTAACGGCTTTGAAAAAGTTTCAATTGTGAGCACAAAGTACAACAAATATTTCAAACGGTACACAGGAGAGCGCGTGTATTTATGGATATTTTGACACGTGGCCTGTGAGACACTGGGATAGGGAATGAGGCTGAGCACGTGGCTGTCTGTATGCAAAATCTGCTATAGTCTATTTATAGACACAAAGACTACTTAGATAGGGATTCCCTAGCGAGTTCGGCCGCACGCAGTTTCACCAAGAATAGCAACTTCGTACTCGAATCAGCAGGGACCGCTTGTCCGAGATGAACCGGTAAAGGTCATCCAAGGGCATAGCGGTTGTCGGCATGCCCTCGATCTCCAGGATCTCGTCGCCGACTCCCAGCACTGACCGGTAGCGGCGCTGAGTGGCTGGGTCGTTGAAACGGCTCAGGTAGACGCCTGCAGTGGATAGAGAATGTAGGATCGGAGGGTAAAGCGGGGATTTAACTGATGAAGGATTGGAGGGTAAAGCGGGAATCTACTCGATGAAGGATCGGAGGGTAAAGCGGAAATCTAATGGATGAAGGATCAGAGGGTAAAGCGGGAATCTACTGGATGAAGGATCGGAGGGTAAAGCGGAAATCTAATGGATGAAGGATCAGAGGGTAAAGCGGGAATCTACTGGATGAAGGATCGGAGGGTAAAGCGGAAATCTACTGGATGAAGGATCAGAGGGTAAAGCGGGAATCTACTGATGAAGGATCGGAGGGTAATGCGAGAATATACTGGATGAAGGATCGGAGGGTAAAGCGGGAATCTACTGAAAAAGGATCGGAGGGTAATGCGGGAATATACTGGATGAAGGATCGGAGGGTAAAGCGGGAATCTACTGAAAAAGGATCGGAGGGTAATGCAGGAATATACTGGATGAAGGATCGGAGGGTAAAGCGGGGAGTTTCTGGCAGTTAACAGCCAAGGACACTTACCGCCCTTCTGCCGAAGCACAAAGAAGCCGAACTTGCCGCCGCGCGGTCTTTTCAGCTGCACCAACCGGCTGCCGTCGGGCATCAGTTTCAGCACGCGGCCGCTGACGGCCATCGGCGACGATGTTCCGACGCTGCTAGCGGTGCCGCTGCCTCTCGGCGAGCTGATCTTCTTGGCCGAGGTGACGGTGGGGCCGCCAGCCGGCGAGGCGGCCAGCCGCTGCACGAGGCGCTGCAGCGAGGCGTGTCGCTTCCGGCTAGCGAACAGCCGCTTCGGCGTCGGAGCGTCGGAGCCTGACAGCATCGATGTCGACTTGGTCGCGGCGGCTGCGTCGACCCGCGAGGCGCTGAAACTGCGGCGGAGGCGGGCCAGACGGCAGCGGGCGGAGCGGACCCAGTTCGTCAGCGACATGCCGCTGGCAGAGGCTCCGGGCGTCGCCGCAGAGGCCTCGGGGACAGCGGGCTGCCTCGGACTGGTCTGGGCGTCGATTTTGCCCGCTGACACCGCTGCTGCCGCTGCGGTCTGTTGGAATATCGGCGTCGTCGTCAGCGTCGGAAAGGCGACATTCGCCACCACCGATTGGTGCCGATCAGGCAGCCCTCCCGACGGTATGTCGCGAGATCGACGCCGGTAAAGCGGGTTGGTGGCGATGGCAGGCGACGCCGGTCGGCACCGCGGCAGCTGCTTTGGCGCCGGCGGCCGGTCGTCATCGACTTCGTCTTCTGCGTTGGCCAGCGGCGCCGGCCGTTTCAGGGGCAGGTAGCTGCCAACGGCAACAGCTGGGGCTGGCCGCTTCATGGGCTGAACTTTGGCAACCGGCGTTGATGGGGCGGCGGCGCTGGCGGAGTGCAGCTGCGGCTGCGTGCGGCTGGCAAACAGGCGCGCTGGCCCGCCTGCGGCTGCTCCCTGTCCCGGCCAGATGGCGCTGAGGGCGCCAGCGCCAAAGAGTGGAACATTGTGATTGGCGCGCAAGGGCGCCGGAGCGCTTGGCGCCTTGGTTTCGCACTGAATGGACATGTCACTCAGGTTGGCTGCTGCGTGAGTCTGCTGCGATGTGGGCAGGTATGCAATATATAGTATATATAATAAACATTGAAGGCAGTTTGACAGCTTTCTATTCATGAAAGGGTGTGAAAACATATATTACACCTATTTATTGCAACCCATTGTGATGGACAGGGATTTATATTTGCTTTTCACTCCTAACCATAATAGTCTTAGCAACAACAGATTTGGGGTGCTATACGAAGTGCGAAGTGTGGCAACGAACATTCGATATGGAGGAAACATCATTATGCTTACATGCGCGAAGCGGGAATGCCCTTAAGGGGCTGTTGCTACGACAATGATGCAGAGAGAAGTGTCAGCAGCTTTAAGCTTGGATTGATGGATAGCCATTGTCTAACATTAGTTTAGACTTACAGCAGCTTGCGCCCCATCAAATCATGTCTTGAGTCAGCTCAGCACAGGAAATTACGCAAAATTGTAGGGATTCACATCAATGATACTCATCGGATGAGCTGTAGTCTATTCTGATGAAGCTAAAATTTAACCAGCTAATTGGTTTGACATTCATCTACGAACTCAGCGTTCTCAAGGGTTCTGACGCTGACATGACGTGCTGGGGCTGGCACGCACTGGCGCCTCTAAAACAGACAGACAGACAGACAGACAGGCACAGGCTACTCAAACTGAAGAGGCGAACGGCTAAAAAAGAGCAGCGGGAAATGATGCAACCGGAGCGGGAATGTTGCTGATGCTATCCGATCCTGTGTGTGTGTTGATGAACTCCCGACAGATTAGAAGAGTGACGAAAGTGTCAGAGTTAAGCGGAGCAGAAGTTGATGGGATGGGAGAAATTGCGCAATTAATTAAGATTAAACTTCTTCAAACTCAAAAATACACAGTTTAACTAATAAGCCTTATAAAAACTGTTTGCTTTTACAGTCTTACAGAACATCAAGGATGACATTTTAAGGGTATCAGAGAATAGCAGTTAGCTTACCTTTTTATTGTAGAAGCACTCGAATCGAAGACTGAGGTGAGTTGAAAACGGTTCTGCCTTCGTGTGTGGGCAACCAAAAAGTTTATAGTTGACGGATGTGTGTGCGGCCCACTTCGAATCTCTGTGCGAGGCTCTTGATGGTTGTCTTCATGGGGGGCCTCGAGTCTGGGTGTGGAGCGGTATTTTAATAAAGGGAGGGGGCTTCGGGCTTGGGCCCGGTGCCAGCCAATAGGAAGGCTTCCCCGGCTAGGCCAATAGGAATCGAGCAATGTTGGGGGGAATGAGAGGGTAGAATTCAATTTTATGCATGCTTCAAAACTGGGTGCCAGATTTGGCCTTGGAGACAAGAGACGACAAAACCTGGGAACCAAACAATGAAAATAGGGGAGTGTGGTGGGCCGCATCAATCGTTTTGAGTTCGGTTTGAGCCCAGCCGGAGATAAGGGAAAATTTGGCTCGATGCCATAAATTCTACTCAAACGGCACCATTTTTTTCGTTTTCAAATTTGAGTTTCCCGTTGAGCTCGACGATAAGAATGCCACTTGGCACACAGATCGTCACTGAAGGAGACTGTTATTGGGGAAAATTATGACTGGGGAAAGCAGTTCTCTGTCTATCCGCAATAAAAACCTGAGTATAGCAGGCCCTGGTTTTGAGGTGTGGCGCCCTGGCAATAAAAAAAGCTAAATAAAGCGGTACCAAGATAAGATAAGACAAGGATTTTCCCATGATATTGTCCACGAGGCTGATCTCAGGAATGTTACTGAAGTTCAGGTGGAAGATTGCACTGTGCAGGCAGGAGTGGGAGTAAATTAAGATAGATGTAGAAGAGTTGGAGGCTGAGAGAGAGACAGATAGGGATAGAGGAGAGAGGTGGAAGAGAGTGAGAGGTAGACAGAGGCGGAGGAGAGAGAGACAGAGAGAGGTGGAGGAGAGAGACAGAGAGAGGTGGAGGAGAGAGAGACAGAGAGAGGTGGAGGAGAGAGAGACAGAGAGAGGTGGAGGAGAGAGAGATAGAGAGAGGTGGAGGAGAGAGACAGAGAGAGGTGGAGGAGAGAGACAGAGAGAGGTGGAGGAGAGAGACAGAGAGAGGTGGAGGAGAGAGACAGAGAGAGGTGGAGGAGAGAGACAGAAAGAGGTGGAGGAGAGAGACAGAGAGAGGTGGAGGAGAGAGACAGAGAGAGGTGGAGGAGAGAGAGATAGAGAGAGGTGGAGGAGAGAGAGAGAGAGAGAGAGAGAGAGAGAGAGAGAGAGAGAGAGAGAGAGAGAGAGAGAGAGAGAGAGAGAGAGAAAGACAGAGAGAGGTGGAGGAGAGAGAGAAAGACAGAGAGAGGTGGAGGAGAGAGAGAAAGACAGAGAGAGGTGGAGGAGAGAGAGAAAGACAGAGAGAGGTGGAGGAGAGAGAGGTGGAGAGTGAGTGGTAGACAGAGAGAGGTAGATAGAGAGCGGTAGAGAGTGAGAGATAGACAGAGAGAGAGGTAGAGGAGAGTGAGAGGGAGACAGCAATGTGATGGGAAGGTAAGGGAGACACGGACGATTGTAAAAAATAGATTAACGCTTCATTCACTGAATCTTAATTTAGTTTTGAAGCGCGAGAGAGCTAAGAGGGGTGGGTGGCAGAGGCCAGAGGCGAGGCTCCGTGTGGTGGTGAACCAGATTTACCCGCTCATCTTCAAACGTGCTTTACACCCTGAATCTGAACTGCATCTATCGATTGTATTCTATATGCACCCTGCAATTAGATTAGGGATAGATTTCTAGCCGACTGACCGCACAGAAATAACTGGGTTTATATAATACTGTCTCTAGGAGGGTTGTTGCATAGATACTAAAAACTAAAACTAGAATTCCTCATGTTGGGATTATTTTTCGAAAAAAATGTATCTATATACTTGTGAAAAGCGCAAATTAAGTTGTAATTCATGCCATAATATTAATTATCTTTGAGTTAAAGGCCTAAGGCCATCCACTGAAACCCCCCTCCATTCTGATCAATATTTTATAGTGATCAACTGTTATTTGTAACTGTGGCCCTTAGGCTTCTGTCTGAGAGTGCCAGTTTCTATCTGAGAATGCCAGTTTCTATCTGAGAGTGCCAGTTTCTATCTGAGAATGCCAGTTTCTATCCGAGAGTGCCAGTTTCTATCTGAGAATGCCAGTTTCTATCCGAGAGTGCCAGTTTCTATCTGAGAATGCCAGTTTCTATCTGAGAGTGCCAGTTTCTATCTGAGAGTGCCAGTTTCTATCTGAGAGTGCCAGTTTCTATCTGAGAGTGCCAGTTTCTATCTGAGAGTGCCAGTTTCTATCTGAGAGTGCCAGTTTCTATCTGAGAGTGCCAGTTTCTATCTGAGAGTGCCAGTTTCTGTCTGAGAGTGCCAGTTTCTGTCTGAGAGTGCCAGTTTCTATCTGAGAGTGCCAATTTCTGTCTGAGAGTGCCAGTTTCTGTCTGAGAGTGCCAGTTTCTATCTGAGAGTGCCAGTTTCTATTTGAGGGTGCCAGTTTCTATCTGAGAGTGCCAGTTTCTATCTGAGAGTGCCAGTTTCTATCTGAGAGTGCCAGTTTCATCTGAGAATGCCAGTTTGCTAGAATACCCTCACGCGCAAAAAGTTTGCATAAACAATTCAAGCACAATGGCTGGCAGATAAAAAATGAGTCAGCACAGGCCACGAGCCTAAATACGAGCGTACAGGAACATAGAAGGTCGAGTTGTCCTTAATTTCAGGCCGCCAAACAAAACAATTGACAGACATCTTGCATCTATATTGAACATATCGAATCACTTATAATGTTTACATTCAAAGCAAGCTTTTCTTATTTTTGAAATAAAATTTGAAATTAGAAACATAATGGCCCTGTTCTGCAGGGGGGGGGGGCTCCGCCATGTCTTGACCAGCTTGACCAGTGAAGCGATGAGGCTCCCAACTTCTTGAGATAATTAAAAGACTCTCATTAATATTGCCCAGCCGCGTAAGTTTCAAAAAATTCAACTTCATCTGCACGCACCTGGTGCTCAACAAATGCAGATTTCAGAGTCTTGTTGCTTTAACCGACTTTGAGGTCAACAACTGCGGCCGATGACGTCATCGTCATGGAATATCAAGCTATATGCACACCTAGGACCTGTAAACACCTGCAGGTGTGTGTGCATGAATTGGTCTTACTTATACCATGTCCATAATGTTTAACCGACTTTAGACACTGCCTTACATGTATTGCTAGTTAAAAGTAAATAATTTGGTTAGTCTCCTGTAGTTAGACTTGAAAGCAAATAGGACAAGCTTAAGACTAGGACCGACTCAACAGGTTGTTAAAGGAAAGTGGAGTTGGGGCTTTAAACTGAGCCTGTATTTTTTGTGTCATTTTTCTCACTGGATCCTCTGTTTGTACAACAGAATTAGGAGGCAAACACCTTGATATGGTTACCAAAGCTTACGTTTTTTATTCTGAATGAGTGAGTTCATGATTGAATGAGTGAGTTCATGATTGAAAATGAGTGAGTTCATGATTGAATGAGTGAGTTCATGATTGAATGAGTGAGTTCATGATTGAATGAGTGAGTTCATGATTGAATGAGTGAGTTCATGATTGAATGAGTGAGTTCATGATTGAATGAGTGAGTTCATGATTGAATGAGTGAGTTCATGATTGAATATGAGTGAGTTCATGATTGAATGAGTGAGTTCATGATTGAATGAGTGAGTTCAAGATTGAAAATGAGTGAGTTCACGATTGAATGAGTGAGTTGATGATTGAATGAGTGAGTTGATGATGAAATGAGTGAGTTAATGATTAAATGAGTGAGTTCATGATTAAATGAGTGAGTTCATGATTGAATGAGTGAGTTCATGATTAAATGAGTGAGTTCATGATTGAGAATGAGTGATTTCATGATTGAATGAGTGAGTTGATGATTGAATGAGTGAGTTCATGATGAAATGAGTGAGTTAATGATTAAATGAGTGAGTTAATGATTAAATGAGTGAGTTCATGATTGAATGAGTGAGTTTATGATGAAATGAGTGAGTTCATGATTAAATGAGTGAGTTCATGATTGAGAATGAGTGAGTTCATGATTAAATGAGTGAGTTCATGATTGAGAATGAGTGAGTTCATGATTGAATGAGTGAGTTCATTATTGAAAATGAGCGAGTCCATGATTGAAAATGAGTGAGATCTCGCTTAAGAGTGAGGGAGAGAGGGAGTGTGAGCAATCAGGGTGGAACAAGAAGACAAGTTAAGATACACAAACGATCTGACAGATAACCATAGGAGACACACACAGTTGCGATAATAGCTTATAGAAAGTGAGTCAAACAAGTCAGTCATTAAAAAGTGCGAATGGATTGACATGAGAGAACTCGTGTCTAAAGTTGACATTTGAGTTCGAGATTTCGAATTGAACCCGTGGACAATAATACTATAACATTGTCGCACATTTTCAGATTTCAGCAGCATGCTTCAACAACACACGAGAGCTCCTCTCATTGACAGACAACTGTGTTGCGCAATCATTGCAGAATGGTTAGGTCAGCCTATGACCTGCCAGTGTGCCATCTTAACTGCGAACTGCTTCTAATTGCCTGAAGGGTCATAAACATTTCGCAGAGATTTGTTGCAGGTTATTTATTAGATCTCGAAGTTGTTCAATCAGCTCAATAAATTGAGTGATGGAGCAGCCCCCCAGGGATGCTGCGCTAGACAAAACAGCTGAGGCCGTTCTCCTCATCCTTGATCTCCATCACCGTCCCACTGGGTTCTCTCTCTCTCATCCCTACCTCCCTCCTGTGATCTCCTTCTCTGCCGATAATCCTCTGATCTCCCTTCTCTGCCGAAAATCCTCAGATCTCCCTTCTCTGCCGATAATCCTCTGATCTCTCTTCTCCGCCGATAATCCTCTGATCTCCTCCCTCCTTTGCCGATAATCCTCTGGTCTCCCTCCCTTCTCTGCCGATAATCCTCTGGTCTCCCTCCCTCCTCTGCCGATAATCCTCTGGTCTCCCTCCCTTCTCTGCCGATAATCCTCTGATCGCCCCCCCTCCTCTGGCGATAATCCTCTGATCTCCTTCTCTTCTCTGCTGCTATGGTCTCCCTTCTCCATCTTGATAATCCTTTGATATCTCATCTTATCAATAACACAGTGGCCATTTCTGAAACTTCTGCAAAGCACAGCATGCGAGAGTCACGTGGTACTGACCACGTGACTGGCCAACCCAAATTTGGTAAGGTCAGAAGTGTTTCTAAAAACAGTCCATCTATGCAGTGGCAATAAAGTAATAAATTTATTCTCCTCCGTGATAATAAAATAACTGACATGGAGCCGACCCAGCTCGAACAAATTCAATAAGTTGATCGATCTTTGGGACTTGGGTATAGCTCTAGGCCTCCTAGCTACTAAGCTACCGAGACTGTCGGGGGTTTCAAAAATCCATCCGTTCAGTTGCTATGGCGAAGCTATTAGTCACACTAATAGCCAAAGTTAATTACAACCGGACATTGCCACGGGAGACGAACAGGCAGAGGCAGATCGCCTTCGCGTTAGAAAAAGTTGAACGCTAAAAACAACCTGATCCCAACACCCGGGTTTATGGCTAGCAATTTTCTCAGCGAGTCCCCGCTGCACTACCGGATGGATTCGAGGAAGAGAAATTGGCATTCTCAAATACGCTTGTAATTTGTGAGGCTGTGGCCAAGGCTCCAAGGACCGAACAGAACCCGCCTATTCAACCCCCGCCTTCCTAATGACATGGAGAACTTTTTTCGGGTTCGAGTCCGAGGGTTTAAAAATATATATCCATGCGGGCTGCCTCCCTCCCACGCAGCCGGGGCCTCGGATACCAGGGGGGGGGGGGTGGAGCCAAGCCAAGGTGGGAACTGAACTGAGGGAACATTCCAGTTGGCGGAGAACGATTTTGATATCGAGAGTTCGTTCAATGTGGATCAATGAATCAATATGGGATGGGGCAAGGACCTCTGCAAACTTGGAGGTGACACTCCCTCAAGATTGCAAAGAATTTAAGTAACTGAGAAAAAGACAAACAGACAGACAGACAGACAAACAGACAGACAGATAGACAGACAGACAAACAGACAGACAGACAGACAGACAGACAGACAGACAGACAGACAGACAGACAGACAGACAGACAGACAGACAGACAGACAGACAGACAGACAGACAGACAGACAGACAGACAGACAGACAGAAAGACAGACAGACAGACAGACAGACAGACAGACAGACAGACAGACAGACAGACAGACAGAAAGACAGACAGACAGACAGACAGACAGACAGACAGACAGACAGACAGACAGACAGACAGACAGACAGGCAGACAGGCACTAAGACTGACAGACAGGCAGACAGATAGACAGACAGACAAACAGACAGACATACAGACAGGCAGACAGGCACTAAGACTGACAGACAAACAGACAGACACTGAGACAGACAGACAGACAGACAGACAGACAGACAGACAGACAAACTGAATTCACTTAAAGGAGCTATTTTTAAAACAAAATAAGCAGTAAAAAGGAAATCCAGCCACGCTTAAAAATAAGCCGTCTGCATCAAAACGAGACCAAAATTTGTCAAAATCGGTTCTTTCTGTTCCAAAAATATCGAGAGTTTCGTGCAGACAGTGAGGTTTTTGGAAGGAGTCCCTGTCATGACTGCAGCGGTCCTTGGCTGAGGGGTGAGACGTCGTGTCCGATCTGTAGCCGTGGGAAAATATTGCCGAGCCTGAGCAGAGCACAATGGCAGATTTATGCCCCCCGCTGAGCATTGGGCAATTAAACTTTACTCTCCGCAGTTTTGGAAAGCTGCTGCGGCACGGGCAGTATTTGCACGGGAATATTTTCCCAATGGGATAAATTCCCAAGAAGACATGGTATATACTATTTAAAAACTTTGAGTACAAGGGAATTAAACAGCGATTCAAAGGTGTTGTAAAAGCATTCATTCGCGTGCCCCTGACTCAGTTCAGAAAGCCAGTGTAGATCGAGAGAGCGCCCTTGCTAAGTCCCGTATTCTCACATTTTTGCATTGGAGGCCCAGGGAATTAGGGGGGGAGGCTTAGCGCCAAGCCGAGCCACGGGGAATGCACGCTGCTGTTGCTTTGAGTCTTCAACTTTAAGTCGCGCGACTGAAAAGCGCAGCCTGAGTGGATAACAAAAGGATTTAGATATTGAAAAATGGGATTACTTGTCCGGATGCGAAATCCGCCTCAGTCTTGCTGGTCACAGGCCGGAGCCACAGCACCCAGAGCAATGGCATTGTGAGTGACACATACTTTGTTACAATAAGACTCGCCGCCCGAGCATACATTTTAGCGCCAATTTAGCGCCGGCAGACTAGATGTTAGCGCCAATTTGGCTCCGTCAGGCAGAGATTTTAGTGCTAATTTATCTGATAGCGCCTGCAAAAAAGATTTTAGCGCCGGCAGACAAGATGCTAGCGCCAATTTAGCGCCGGTGGACAATATTGTAGCGCTAATTTAGCGCCGTCAGACAAGATTGTAGCGCTAATTTAGCGCCGTCAGACAAGATTGTAGCGCTAATTTAGCACCGTCAGACAATATTGTAGCGCTAATTTAGCACCGGCAGACAAGATTGTAGCGCTAATTTAGCGCCGTCAGACAAGATTGTAGCGCTAATTTAGCGCCGTCAGACAATATTGTAGCGCTAATTTAGCGCCGGCAGACAAGTTTGTAGTTTTCAAAGTGATTTTCCCGTTTCCCTTTCTGTACGGACTATTGTGCATGTAAAATTAAGATTCCAAACTTTAATGATTGTCCTTGGCTACTCTTCCGAATCATACTTTAAAAATTGACCAAAAAATCTGTTTTGGATTTTTAGCATTTTTATCAACTCGATCTCATTTAAAAGCGGAATCAAATCTTCTGCTTTAATATATAGAAGTTTCGAAGTTTCGAGAACATTTTAAAACTTTACACATCAACCAGCGAATAGTTTTGGAGCAGGAGGGGGTAGAGGGGTCAACCGCGCTAAATTGGCGCTAAAATCTGGCCTACCGGCGCTAAATTGGCGCTAAAATCTGGCCTACCGGCGCTAAATTGGCGCTAAAATCTGGCCTACCGGCGCTAAATTGGCGCTAAAATCTGGCCTACCGGCGCTAAATTGGCGCTAAAATCTGGCCTACCGGCGCTAAATTGGCGCTATAAATCTATCTCACAAGCCATTGCCAAAGCTGGCTCAGCAGTCCATCCAGCTTGAAAAAGACGAGATTTTCATTCACAGTGTCCAATGGCCCCTGAGCCACGCTCCAACACGATTCAACATGTGGCCATGTGACAATAACACACATTATTAGCGAGGGCCCCGGCAAGAACGGGTTTGGCTGGGGTTGCGGCTTGAAAAAGGAAAGATCCTTCCGAAAAGACAGATAGCGATCTGCGAAATAAAATCTTTCCACCCTTGGATGACGCGAAACTTATTCAAACTTTTCGCAACAATACAATAAAATGCTTGCTTGTGCGCGATTTCATATTTTTGTGGGAACTTTTTCTACTTGGGGATAAAAAGTGTTTTCAAGCTTTCGGAAAGCTCTGCATGGACTGCGCGTGTTTACCGCGACTGGCGGGGTAAAATGCAGTGCATCAAAACAAATCCTATAGCCTAAGAACTGAAGTTTATAATGTTTAAGGACATTGAGCAAAGGACAGTGTGGGAGGCAAAATAAAATGCGAAAAACAACCGTCTGGTTTTGTCTTGGGTTTGTTGCTAACCTCCCCAGCTGCCCCCTAAGCCTCCGTATGGCTTGTCTCGCCCCTCTCACCACACCCCTCCGATCTCCCTCTAATGCTCTACACTCTCCCATTTACTTCTCCCATCTCACTCTCCTCTCTTCCTCCTCTCTCCCTCTCCTCTCTCCCATCTCCTCTCTCCAATTTCTTCTCTCCCATCTCCTCTCTCCCATCTCCTCTCTCCCTCTCCTCTCTCCTCTCTCTTCTCTCCCTCTCCTCTCCCTTTCATCTCTCTCCCTCTCCTATCTCTCCTCTCTCCAATCTCCAATCTCCCTCTCCTCTCTGCCTCTCCTCTCTCCAATCTCCCTCTCCTTTCTCCAATCTCCCTCTCCTCTCTCCCATCTCCTCTCTCCCTCTCCTCTCTCCTCTCTCTTCTCTCCCTCTCCTCTCCCTTTCATCTCTCTCCCTCTCCTATCTCTCCTCTCTCCAATCTCCAATCTCAATCTCCAATCTCCCTCTCCTCTCTGCCTCTCCTCTCTCCAATCTCCCTCTCCTTTCTCCAATCTCCCTCTCCTCTCTCCAATCTCCCTCTCTTCTCTCCAATCTCCCTCTCCTCTCTCCAATCTCCCTCTCTTCTCTCCAATCTCCCTCTCTTCTCTCCAATCTCCCTCTCTTCTCTCCAATCTCCCTCTCCTCTCTCCAATATCACCCTCTCCAACCTCCCTCTCTTCTCTCTGTCTCCTCTCTTCCTCTTGCTTACTTCTCTGTTTCTCTCAGCCGCAGCCGGTCAATATTTTTTAACCCATGCGAAAATGACCTCTCTGACTGAGCAGCTTCACTAGCACTGTTTGGGTCAGGGATTAATTCCCTTAAAAATCTTGCCTTAGAAGAGTGCACAGACTTGCCCCGGCATTTCGAAAAGTTGCGAATGACAACAAATAGCGAGTCGGGGGTAAACGGCCCCGGCAGCCAGCCACCGACCACCCCAGCCCCCAGCGGCGTGAGTAAGCACATCTTAGGGATCGCCCCCTTCCTTGATAACGCAGATATCTTGGCGGCGGAAGAATCTTCCCACGGTTTTTAAAATAATTTTAGAAAAAAACTTCTATCAAGGCTGCAGAGCAAATAATGCAATGCAAGCATGGGGAATGGCAGCGCCACGAGTTTATAGCACTAATAATAATATTACACTGGACCAGCGAAATTCGTGGGAAAAACCGCTGGGCCTGCACGGCCGCACACGCGAATTGGAGCAAGCTGTCAGTGCAAAGAAGGCGTGCGGCAAATCAAAAAATTCGCAAAATGACGCAGTTAAGAATATCGGCGCGCGCCAGTAAACTGACGAACTCCACAGAAAATGGCGCGCGCCGAACACTACTTTGAAAGGGCGCGCTCTATATTTTGTATTTAAAATGGCGCCAATCACAATCAGACATTCATAAAATTGTGCTAATCACAACAAGGGATACAACATGCCAACAATCACAACAAGTGACACAAAATACCAACAATCACAATAAGTGACACAAAATGCTAACAATCACAACAAGTGACACAACATGCCAACAATCACAAAAAGTGACACAACATGCCAACAATCACAAGTGACAAAAAATACCAAAAATGACAGGTGACCCAAAATACGAGTACCAACAATCACAACAAGAGACACAAAATGCCAGCAATCACAACAAGTGACACAAAATGCCAACAATCACAAAAAGTGACACAACATGCCAAAAATCACAACAAGTGACAAAAAATACCAAAAATGACAGGTGACCCAAAATACGAGTACCAACAATCACAACAAGAGACACAAAATGCCAGCAATCACAACAAGTGACACAAAATACCAACAATCACAACAAGAGACACAAAATGCCAGCAATCACAACAAGTGACACAAAATGCCAACAATCACGACAAGTGACACAAAATGCCAACAATCACAACAAGTGACACAAACTGGCGCATCACAAGCAAGTGTGGGACAGTGTTACTGTGTTATCCGCTGCTGTCAGAGACACATTAAAGAAGCTATGCTCATTATTTTTAAAATGTTTTAACGAATAGCAGCAAGTTAGGAACCTCTTCCACTTGATGGCGATTGAAGTGGCAATTAAAAATATAGTAAAAAAGCAGACATAGCGACCAAGATGAGGGAGGCGAATAGCTCTCAATCAAAATCATGGGTCATTCTCAAGATTTTAAGGTTACTTTTTTTTCTAACGCCTACAAGAGTGGCCTCAGGGCTGGTGTCTGTCGCAAAACACACACAGATGTCCCTACAAAACAATTAGTTGGCAACAGTGAGGCGCAAGCTAGAGGGACACTTTCCTTTTTTATAGGAATAAAACTTTCTTCTGGCAGAAGGGAGGTTGCGGTGGCATGGAAGGAATAAATTGTAGATTAACAAATCTTTTCGATTGTTTCAATCGATTCTTTTTAAATTTCTTGTATTTTTTTTATCTGATTTTTTTATTTTTCAATCTACCAAAGCAAAATTACATGGAGTGACAGTCAATTTTTTCCATCTTGTCAAGAGAGAGATCTGTAAGGGTGAGAGTCTACTAAATTGGATTCCATGGGCTGAGTGTGTTTCAATATGTGAGATTTCTATTTGAAAGGACGAGATTTTACTCTACAGACGAGATTTGGGAGGGTGAGACTCTACAGGGAGAGATTCGATAGAATGAGACTCTACAGGGTGAGATTCGATAGGATGAGACTCTACAGGGTGAGATTCGATAGAATGAGACTCTACAGGTGAGATTCCATAGAATGAGACTCTACAAGGTGAGATTAGATGGGACGAGATTCTACAGGGTGAGTTTCGATGGGATGAGACTCTACAGGGTGAGATTCGATGGGACGAGATTCTGCAGGGTGAGATTCGATAGGATGAGACTCTGCAGGGTGAGATTCGATAGGATGAGACTCTGCAAGGTGAGATTCGATGGGACGAGATTCTGCAGGGTTAGATTAGATAGGATGAGACTCTGCAGGGTGAGATTCGATAGGATGAGACGGATGAGACTGACGAGGGTGAGATCCTGTTATACAGTGAGATTTTACCGTACAGGGTGAGATTATTTTCCAGGCGAGATTCTGCAGGGTGGAGATGCAGTAAGCATTTGCAGCTGTGAAATTATGGAGTGCTAAGAATAAAACGAGCATAACAAACTACTGATTAAATTTTATTAGTAGAAATTAAAGTGTTATTTGAAACAAAGAGCTGAGTTTGAATATCTGGTGTATCAACTGTTGAACGCCTGTGCCTGTATGAGAAAGTTGAGAAAGATCTTGATTTAACCTTAAAAGTATTTGGTTGATCAGGAAAATTTGTTTAAAAGTCCGAACTACTGTCAGTAGAATGCACAGAAAATGTTGGTAAAAATTAAAACTGCTCATAAAAATCATTTGTTATATTATTATAGGTGACGTTTGAAAAATCAGAGTCTTCAGGCTATGTGGTGAGAGTTCAGTTATATACTGAGTCAGTGAGGGTCCAGTTGCTGAGTCAGTGAGGGTCCAGTTGCTGAGTCAGTGAGGGTCCAGTTGCTGAGTCAGTGAGGGTCCAGTTGCTGAGTCAGTGAGGGTTCAGTTGCTGAGTCAGTGAGGGTTTTGTAGAGTCAGTGAGAGTTCAGTTGCTGAGTCAGTGAGAGTTTTGTAGAGTCAGTGAGAGTTCAGTTGCTGAGTCAGTGATAATTCAGTTGCTGAGTCAGTGAGAGTTCAGTTGCTGAGTCAGTGAGAGTTCAGTTGCTGAGTCAGTGAGGGTCCAGTTGCTGAGTCAGTGAGAATTTAGTTGTTGAGTCAGTGAGAGTTCAGTTGCTGAGTCAGTGAGAGTTCAGTTGCTGAGTCAGTGAGAATTCAGTTGCTGAGTCAGTGAGAGTTCAGTTGCTGAGTCAGTGAGAGTTCAGTTGCTGAGTCAGTGAGAATTCAGTTGCTGAGTCAGTGAGATTTCAGTTGCTGAGTCAGTGAGAGTTCAGTTGCTGAGTCAGTGAGGGTCCAGTTGCTGAGTCAGTGAGAATTTAGTTGTTGAGTCAGTGAGAATTCAGTTGCTGAGTCAGTGAGAGTTCAGTTGCTGAGTCAGTGAGAGTTCAGTTGCTGAGTCAGTGAGAGTTCAGTTGCTGAGTCAGTCAGGGTTTTGTAGAGTCAGTGAGAGTTCAGTTGCTGAGTCAGTGAGGGTTTTGTAGAGTCAGTGAGAGTTCAGTTGCTGAGTCAGTGAGAATTCAGTTGCTGAGTCAGTGAGAGTTCAGTTGCTGAGTCAGTGAGGGTTTAGTTGCTGAGTCTGAGGGTTTTGTAGAGTCAGTGACACTTCAGTTTCAGAGTCAGGTATGTATTGGATCGCACATTTCAGACCATATCGTACGGATATGCTATTAGCATATACAAGTGTACTGAAATTGTAAGCACGTATCTATCAGCTACGATACTTTGCAGTACATGTATTTTTATCGAGTCTGTGTAACGAGGAAACCGATATGAATTAGGAAAACTCATTAAAGACATTGATGAATAGTAGTCTATCACAATAAGGTGAGTAATTAAAGCAGATTTTATGTGTTAACAGAAAATGAAAGCCTTTTATTTTACAATTTACATGTACAAGACAGACACGTCCGCAGTGTTACAAGTCAATACAAGGACAGTAGGGAAGCAGTTAAGACAACAAGCATTGAAACATTCACAGAAAATTGATACGAGAAAACTGTCTATAAAGCTATTATAATAAATTCAGATAATAAATTATGATAAAATTTAACATTAAAACAGACAATATAAAGCTAATTTTACTTGAATATTTCTCTGCACTTTAATATTGAGATTGGAGAGATATTAACAAAATACTATGCATAGAGGAAATAATAAAATAACTTTTTTTGAGTACAGACAAGCCTTCTCATCATCATCACCTCCATCATCATCATCATCACCGTCATCATAATCATCATCATGAGTACAGACTAGCACTCTTATCATCATCATCATGACCATTATCATCATCACCATCACCGTCATCATCATCATCGTCATCATAATCATCATAATCATAATTACCATCATCACCAGATTCGAATACAGACCAGCATTCTTATCAACATCATAATCACCACCATCATCACCATCACCCCCATCGTCATCACCATCATCATCATCATCACCATCATCATCAGCATCACCACCATCATCATCAGCATCATCAGCATCACCACCATCATCATCAGCATCACCACCATCATCATCATCATCACCATCACCACCATCATCACCATCATCATCAGCATCACCACCATCATCATCAGCATCATCATCACCATCATCAGCATCATCATCATCACTATCACCATCATCACCACCATCATCATCAGCATCATCATCACCATCAACATCACCATAATCATCATCAGCATCATCCTCACCATCACCATAATCATCATCATCATCATCATCAGTATCATCCTCACCATCACCATCACCATCATCATCATCATCACCATCATCATCATCATCAGCATCATCAGAGTCGAGCAGACCGGCATTCTCATCACATTAAACGAACAGGTAAACAAAGTACAAACAGCCAGTTCAGCCGCCCCTCAGTTCGGCATTCTCCTCGTAATCCCCTGCCATATAGGCGGCATCCGGGTGGCTGAACCGCAGAGTGGCCACGAACAGCAGGTAGGGCAGCGGCACAGCGGCCACCACCCAGCGCGCACCGCTAGCCTCGTCTGCCGGCTTAGCCGCTACAATGGAGAACACGGCCACGCCTAGGAAAAGCCAGTGCACCAGCAGCAGCAGCACTGTTAGCGGTTTCAATAGAGTATTGCAGAGCATCCATTTAGCCGAGGTCTGCGCCGCAGGCTGTTCGGGATCAATTTGGCACAGCAGGAACACGGCGTGGGATAGCAGAGTGCACAGCAACAGCAGATAGGGGAAGGCGAAGTACAGCAGGCCACCAGAGATTGAGTGCAGCAGGGCCAGCAGAGGGTAAAGGAACATTGGCGCGTACAGGACGTATCTGCGACTGCCACCCAGTAGGCGGTAGGCCACGGGCCGCATCAGCAGCAGGAACAGGACACAGAAGGCATAGTATGTGAGCACTATGGAGTAGCTGAAATTTAGCGGCATGTATTCATAAAATTTCACAGGCAAATCAGAGTGACGGACAGACACGAAAAACTGATTTGTTATAGTGTATTAAGCGTAGGGAGAAGAGCAGATCAGGGGTAAAGAAAGAGCAGATCGAGGGTAGAGAAATAGCAGATCGGGGGTAGAGAAAGAGCAGATGGGGGTAGAGAAAGAGCAGATCAGGGGTAGAGAAAGAGCAGATGGGGGTAGAGAAATAGCAGATGGGGGGTAGAGAAATAGCAGATGGGGGTAGAGAAAGAGCAGATGGGGGGTAGAGAAATAGCAGATCAGGGGTAGAGAAAGAGCAGATGGGGGTAGAGAAATAGCAGATCAGGGGTAGAGAAAGAGCAGATGGGGGTAGAGAAATAGCAGATCGGGGGTAGAGAAAGAGCAGATGGGGGTAGAGAAATAGCAGATGGGGTAGAGAAAGAGCAGATGGGGGTAGAGAAATAGCAGATCAGGGGTAGAGAAATAGCAGATGGGGGGTAGAGAAATAGCAGATGGGGGGTAGAGAAATAGCAGATCGGGGGTAGAGAAAGAGCAGATGGGGGTAGAGAAATAGCAGATCAGGGGTAGAGAAATAGCAGATGGGGGGTAGAGAAATAGCAGATCGGGGGTAGAGAAAGAGCAGATGGGGGTAGAGAAATAGCAGATCAGGGGTAGAGAAATAGCAGATGGGGGGTAGAGAAATAGCAGATGGGGGGTAGAGAAATAGCAGATGGGGGTAGAGAAAGAGCAGATGGGGGGTAGAGAAATAGCAGATGGGGGTAGAGAAAGAGCAGATGGGGGGTAGAGAAATAGCAGATCAGGGGTAGAGAAAGAGCAGATGGGGGTAGAGAAATAGCAGATCGGGGGTAGAGAAAGAGCAGATGGGGGTAGAGAAAGAGCAGATGGGGGTAGAGAAAGAGCAGATGGGGGTAGAGAAATAGCAGATCGGGGGTAAAGAAATAGTAGATGGGGGGTAAAAAAAGAGCAGATGGGGGTAGAGAAAGAGCAGATGGGGGTAGAAAAAGAGCAGATGGGGGTAGAGAAAGAGCAGATGGGGGTAGAGAAAGAGCAGATCGGGGGTAGAGAAATAGCAGATCGGGGGTAAAGAAATAGTAGATGGGGGGTAAAGAAAGAGCAGATGGGGGTAGAGAAAGAGCAGATGGGGGTAGAAAAAGAGCAGATGGGGGTAGAGAAAGAGCAGATGGGGGGTAGAGAAATAGCAGATCGGGGGGTAAAGAAATAGTAGATGGGGGGTAAAGAAAGAGCAGATGGGGGTAGAGAAAGAGCAGATGGGGTAGAGAAAGAGCAGATCGGGGGTAAAGAAAGAGCAGATGGGGGTAGAGAAAGAGCAGATGGGGAGTAGAGAAAGAGCAGATCGGGGGTAGAGAAATAGCAGATGGGGGTAGAGAAAGAGCAGATGGGGGTAGAGAAAGAGCAGATGGGGAGTAGAGAAAGAGCAGATGGGGAGTAGAAAAGAGCAGATGGGGGTATTAGTAGCCAGCTACTCACAGCGGATAGACGACCTCGTGAGCGCAGGAGGCGGCCTCAAAAGCTGGCCGGTCTGTGGCGGCCCCCTGGTCGGGATTGAAGAACACGGGATACCAGTCTGACAGGTTGTTGACGCCGCAGACGGTGAGATAAGGTGAACCGCGCGGCGGGAACACCAACACGGAGGCCAGGGCGGCGAGTACGGACTCCAGAGCGCACAGGCCGGCTAGGAGAAGCAGTCGCTTGTGACCGCGAGACCTACTGAGGAAGATCATGTTGCACAGAACGGGTATGAGAGCCATGAAGCCCAGGTATAGCCACATATAGGCCGAGGCGGGCTGATCGCATGGCCGGCAGAAGCCTTGGTCAGAGCGGTGTCCAGCCGGACAGGGACCGCAACTGGACCAGCCGTTGCTGGAGTTCAGGCGAGCGCAGTATGCACCCGGGCATGGCTGCAGACTTAATGCCGACATGAGTCACTTGACTAGCACATGAATTGGCACCAATTTAAAAATACTTGAGATTTGCTGCACTTTTGAAGTACCATTGAATCACCTTGCCAGTAATTATTAATTAGATTAGAAAACATTATTTTCATACTATTGAAAAGAAAAACTATAAATTTAAAGGATTGATTTGTTTAACATTAACATTAATAGGTTTGTTAATAGGTTTCTATAAGTGTGATTTGACCCAATTATTGATTTGAAATTAGTTGATTTATGATTTCAAAAATATAATAAAAATAAATAGTATTCCTTTGCAGTTGTGGTAAACTTAGGAAAAAAATTATATAATACTATGGCAAACCCTATAGGAAAAAGTTGTAAAACCGGGGACATCCAGTGCACTTTTGAAATTTTTCTAAAGCACAGTGCGCGCACAGGCACGCAGCTCCTACGCATGCGTGCTGCCCCTTCCTGCTGGCTGCTGCTTCAGCAAACAAACATACATGGAAGGGGCCTAATACCTCTGTGGAAAAGGCCTATACACTTGTCATTTATAATGCTTAGAGAGGTTCCAAGATTTTGATTTTGATTTTTCTAATTTGGAATTTTACGAGTGAATTACACTTTTGAAAAAAATGTGAAAGTCAAAATTTTGTTAAGTGTCTAAAAGTGGCTAAAAATAAAATAATTTCTGCTACATATACATGCATTTTTTGCAGTAAATCAAAAGTAAAAAAATGAGTTTCAGTCATACTAAACAACTTAGTTTTTCTAAAATTTGATTTCAGAAAATTTCAATTTTGATTTTGGAAAGTTATCCAATTTTGATTTTGACAGAAATTGCTCCTTTGGAACATCTCTAATAATGCTAAACTGCGGTAAAATAATTTGACTCTATTCTAAAGCATGTGTCCATGGGTTTTCAACATTTATTCCAATAGGGATGGCAAATATAGTGAAATGAGTACCTATAGCAGCTATAAATACACCTGCAGAAAACAATTGCTCTCATATCATGGCTATGACTATAGAAATATGGTAGTTCAAAACTTGTTCTATAGATTTCCATTGCCACTATTTTGAGTCTTGAATTAATACAAAAGCATAAAACAAGAAATATTAAAAAACTAATAGCAGAGATCAATGCAAAGATAAAAACACTTTTAATACTAATAAGATATTTACCCAATATAGAAGCTAAAATGCCTATAACTACTGTGGCTACAATTTAAAAATATAATTTATAAAAAGCTATAACTATGCCTGTGTTAAAAGGACCACCCATTATAGAAGAATATATAGTTTAAAGACATGTTATAGTTAGTTTTTGAACTTTTTGTTTTGTTTTTATCTTTATTTTAAGCCTTTCTTAGATTTTTACTCTTTAAAAACATTTATTCTTATAATAAAGATATAATTTTTGTAGGTGCTAAGTTATAAGAACTATTTATTCTAATATGCTCTTAATAGTAGTTAGTTGCAACTTGTAGATTTAGTCTGTTAGTTTTGTAACTTTTTTATTATTTATTTTTACATTTAATTTTATTGTCATTATCAATGACTAATAAATGGCTAATCCAAGGCAGCTTCCAACATTTTCATATGCAGAAGGACATGGATCTACTGCTATAAGCTAGAGCAAGCATTAGTAATATATGTGGACAATTCACTGATAAGGCACCTCTTAACCAAGGTTGTCTAAGTGCAAGTATTTTCTAGTTTCTATAACGAAAGGTCAAACATTTCAAAGAAAAAGGTAGCAGTTAAAAGGTGATAGGAGTGCAAATAAAAAATAAAACATTAATTGAATATGATTAGTATTCTTTTAAAGAATTTTGATACTAGAACTATAGTCCAGATCATGCTGGGTGCACACACAAACAAAAATCTAATAATTACAAATGCATATAAAAAAATTGAGTGCTTGCCCATTCTCAAAATTATGCTGGTGTTGCAACAATAAATGACCTTTTTTACATTGTGACCTTTCTTGAATTGCTTAATGGTCAATTTTTGGCAGATAATTTGCTTCTTTTTTTCTGCTTTTTTGGCAATATCATTATAGTGGAAAATCAATGCATGCAAAGATTTGCTTTATTATAAGCTTTAAAAAACTGGAAAGCTTGAAATATATGGTTAAAAATGAACTTTTTCATCTTTTTTGTACTTTGCAATAACTTTTCCATGTGATTCTATAAAGTGCACACCAGGTATGCATGCACACTATTTTCCTAAGAGTGATGCATACCAACTGTGCACATCTACTTTTGGCATGCAAGGCCTATGCACACCTAAATTTTTAAGTATATCTAAATGATCCAGAGTGTGATACCTATAGTTTGGAAGGCAACATATATGCCAGGATTTCCTAGCAAACAAAAGTGCCTTATCATTTTTTAGTGTATATTAGGATATAAATATATTCCAGCATATATGACATAGCAGATACACTGTATCAGATAACAAAATTTTTATATTGGTATACAAACTTGGCATACAAACGAGGTCTCATAATTTTTTCCAGCATTAAACCTGGCATATACTCATACATGCGCAACCTCCAAAATTTGGTCGGCCGTGCGACTTAGTTTTAACAAAAATGCGACGTAGTTTTTGGCCAAAAATGCGACTTACATGTAAAAAAACCCGAAAGCAAAATTTATGCAATTTTGGGTAAACGGCAAGAGTAACTATGACTGTCTTATAAGGCCAAAATGCTTCGTCAGCTACTTAGTACTACTACTTTGTGTTTTTTTGGGTGGGCATTTTTGCGACTTCCTTGGTTGGCTGCCAAATTGGTCGGCCAGATCGGCCGACTCGGCCGACTGTTGCGCATGTATGCATATACTAATATATGATCCAAACTATGGTGTGGTACCAGAACTTTATATAATTGTAAGTTGCTACAAATGATATAATATTTTGTTATAATATACATAATATATACAAATATCAAATGCAACAATAGAAAAAGGTCCTTTATTATTGTAGCACTAAAGTAAAGTTGGCATAATTTTGAACTTTTACCATATATGACAGTCCAATTTCTAATTTTTGGAGTAGGCCTACTTGGCATAAAAAATTGGCATATACTAGACACCTTCCTGATAATGGCTATTTAAATATTGTAATGTAAGTAATGCATTTTTTCCAATAAAAAATTGATTTTTATTAATGGGCCTATTTTAATGGCAGTTGTTATTGTTACAGTGACCATATAAATAACAAAATGGTTATTTTTATGGTTAACGCATAAGACACTATATGGGCCTATGGTGGTCTTTACTTAATGTAACCATATAAATAGCAAAACTGTTATTTTTACAGTCACCATAGGTAGGAAGCAAAATGACTATTTTTACAGTCATGTGGAAGAAATTTACAAAGGTAATAGTTAACAATTACCTAAAGTAAGCTACTATGACAAGAACCACTAAGAGTTACCATGGTATTTATTAATAAAATGTTTCTTGATTTTTTAAATTTAACCATCATAGTATTTGCACAGCAAGTTTATCACTTCATTTAGATGGTATTTGTTTTAAGTATTAACCGTAAAAATAACCGTATTGCTATTTATATGGTTACTGTATCAATAACAACCGTCTATCTTAATTTGCTTGTAATATTATTATCTTCATTGTCATCTTAATGTTTAAAAAATGTTTTTTCTTACCAATTTAATAAAGTATAGGCCTATTTTTGCACTTTTTTAATAGTAGTATAGAGTATAGACCATATAAGTATAACAATAATAACATTGTATTAATAGACATATTTTTAGTCTATTTTAATAAAAAATATAGTAATTTTGAACTTGTACATCTAATATCACAGTATTTAGCCTAGGAAAGAGCCTACATGGCTATATGGCTATACCTAGAACCTAGCATAGGCCAATTTATGATTTGGTCAAAGTCAAAGTCAAAGGTAATTTTGATTTCAGTTAATATATTTCCATTTGCTTGTTATGAATTAGCAGCTTTGACTCAAGACTATGATTATTTGTATAATTCTATAGAATTCTCTACAAGTCTAAATAACTTATTTTCACTGTCTTTATCATGTCATGATGTTTAAACTAAAAGATTTAGCAACTGGCAAATAATCTAAATTTGAGGCTCTTCATATTGCTTGTTCTGGTTCTAGAACCAGAACCATTTTGTAAATTATAACTTTTTGTCTCCTAAACTAGAGGGATATTAGTGCTTTAAAATTGTGATTATTGGATGGCAATAGCCAAGAAGAAAGTGAAAAATTGTGCAGAGTGAGGCTGTTAAGGCAGTCAAACATTCAACAAAGTTATACTGCTTTTTTTCTTGGAAATCCGAACCGATTCTGGTTCTGGAATCGATTGCCGTGAAGAGCCTCTTTCAGTTGAATTTCGATATGCAAAAAGATCGGATTATTTTAAAATTTAAACACGAAAAGTTACTTTTTAGAAAAAATCTAATTAACGTTAATATTTCCATTAATGAAACAATAAGGAATTATTTTTTCTTCAATAAAAAATGTTAAATAAGTAATTTAAAAAGCGTTGTTCTGAAAATAAGTGAATCCTTTTGTTTTTTTATTTACTTACCTTACTGAAGTCTGTGAATGTTTAACGCAATTTGTAGTACATTCAGTAAGTAGCCTTTATTTTGTAACAGAGAGTAGATACTAGAGTAAATATTTATTTAGTAGTTATTATTTCTGTGTTTTGCAACAACCACTAAGGTACTTAAACATAAAGCATAAAACTCCACTTCAAACGATTTTTAGGTTTATTCGCAAAACTTAGATAATTTTCTGGACAGTAGTATAACAAGCGTTTTATTGCAAATTTCTTTAATTACTTTAAGTTTTCCACTCGTACCAGCTATTTAGTAGGATCACACGAGGCTAATTAAACAAGGTACAGGAAGAGTTGAGAGAGAGAGAGATGCAGCGCATTTCGAACTCGCGGTTTTCTTTTACAGTTATGAGCAGGTCTTTGCTATCTAACTAGCAGGCTGAGTATGCGTGATCAAGCAAATGTGGGACCACTCTTGTTCGAAAAAAAGAATTCTAGTTAGTCGAATCTCTAATATAGGCGTATAAGTCTGGCTTGATAACAATATTTAGAGTTTCGAGTGTTCTACTGTCAGAGGCAACAGCTCACAGTCTCGCACTCTTAATTGTTTAAACTAGACGGAAAATTCCTGTATATATCGTCTCTAAAAATGATGATTCATCTTCTTTTTAGTTTCGGTTTAGATTTGCGAATGTATATCTGTCCTACTATATATACTTAATGCATGGTAGGCTTATACGAGCTACATGTTGCGTATGAAACATGTACATGTAGCTTATAGTTTGCTGTCCTGATGTAAACACATGGGAACCCAAATTATTGTAGATAAATTTAAAGCTTTTCTATTTTATAATTACAAAGCACTAGCTAGGATTTTGAAGAGGCCACCATTTATCGTTTGTTTCGAATAACTTTCTGAAAGATGATACTACTATATGCTCTCCCAAAGCACGAGTCTGGAGGTGAGGTGGGTGTCATCGATTGGCTGACGATTCTCGGCAGCGATCGCCGCAGACAGGTTGACACCCACCTCACCTCCAAAATCGCGCCTCCGGGGAGCATATAGTAGTGACGATGACAAACTTTATTTTTTTCTTACCAAGAGTATTGATTAAGATACGAGCGTATGTGTGAATGAAACACGACTTATAGATATAGAACTTATAATTATAAAAAAGTTTGAATTATTCATCAAAAACTGAAAAATAATAGCGAATAAGGATAAAAATTGTCCGAAAGCAGAAGACAAATCAAAATAAAAAAGTGTCAAGTAATGTACGAGTAGTTTTACCATTCATATGGTAAGACTCTCGGCTCGGTAAAACTGTGGTACAGGCCGATGTGTACCATATTATTTCAGAAAGCAATCCCCATGCTTTCAGATATAATCTGAATAAATGTTTATTTTAAACCGCTAAAAGTTTATAAGTTGATGTATTTTTATGTCTACATTTTATATCGATAGCTATAACTACATTCGATGCTTTTAAAATGTCCTGTTAAAAGAAAAAAACTCAGCGACCACATATTTATAAATAAGCTATAGATCAGGAGTCAGGCTAACTTTATTACCTCTAGGGCCAGATAAAGAATTCAGCTCATGGCTGCGGGCCAGATGAGAATGGAATAGAAGATGAGAGATAAGAGAAGAGAGGAGAGACGAGAGATTTGATGAGAGAAGAGATAGAAGAGAAGATATGTGAAGAGAGGACAGAGGAAAGAGGAGAGAGAAGACGAAAGACGGGGATAGAAGAGAGAGAGGAAAGGGGAGATTGATTAGGCGAGGGGAGAGAAGAGAGAGGAGAGAAGATAAAAAGAGCTGAGAAGAGACGCAAGCCGGATTGCTATTGTGAAGTCTCAAAGAACTCGACGGCTGGATAGAAAGGCCTTTCTCGGGCCGCATTTGGTTGGCCGGAGTTTTCCAACCCCAGTGTAATATAGAGTCGAATAGACTATTCCTGATATTATAAACTTGATACAAGCGAAGTCTAGCAAATAAGGATTCAGTTTAGGCATTGTTTGTGGTGATCTCTAATATCAGTTCGAATTGCTGCTATAGGAAATTGAGAAGCCACTGAGAATTGGGCAGCAAATTTTCCATGACAATTTTACTCGTAAAAGGTGGTTTATAAAACTGAAGAAGAAATTGGTTCTTAAGAAAATGTGCTTTTAATTGGATTTGCATGAACAACTTTTTACTCCTTGCTAATTGGGCGCCCCGAAGGGGGGCACTAGATTGCTAGTCAGATATACTAAAAATGAAAACTAAATCTTCAAAAATCTTCACCTAAATTCTCCTTTAAACTGACGGTACGTGTATTTCTTAAACTACTTGCATATGCAGTCACTGAGTCACTAATTCTAAGAAAAGATAAAATAACATTAAAAGAACGAAAAATTTCTGTTTCTCATATCAGTAAAAGTTAAAGCTGTTAATCACAATTGTTTCTTAATAAGTTCAATAAGACCCAATGCTTCATCCAGTCGATGAGCCTACCAGCACCTCGACAGGGTCTCTCGCTCTCAGGCCGAAAACAATGGCCAGCACAATTATCACGATTAGGACCACAGCACCAACCACGGATAGTGAGATGATCAGCGCTTGGTTGGCTGCGGGTAAGTTTTGTGAATCCGCGATTGTTTTAACATTTAAGTGTCCATATGGACAAGAACAACAGTGAGTCCTTATTTTCCTCTTGCGAGGGCTGTGACCACCCTGGCGCAACGCCTTCGGCGACATCTCTAACGGCAATTCTGCCCATTTCGCTGGCTCCTGAGCACATACAAGCGCGCCAATACTGTACGCAGGCACGCACTCATACACACGCTCACACAGGGTGTACAGCGGCCCTGACTTTCTAATCGTCAAGCATGTACACTCTCTGTGCCTTGGGGTTGGCCCTCATGAGTTGTGAATCGCGCGAAACCCCGCCTGAACAGTTTACATGCACAACCCCAATTGAATTTTTTGGGTTCTGTGGTGCGAGAGTCAGACGCATGCACCGCTGAGCTGCTCTGCTACATGTACTTCTTAGTTGTCCTTTAAATGGTTGAGTTGACTAATTGCCCAAATACAGTAAAAAGATGTCAGTACTCCATGCTTATTTTACGCTAATGTGGGATTAGTAGTCACCTGATGAGATTTGTACACGGGTTCATGGGTTAAATGTATGAGCTATATTGGGGGAGCAACTAGAACAATCAACGAAAAATGATCGCAATTTTGTCTGGATGAAAGTATAAATACAATAAACTAAGTATTTGTTTTGCTCTTCAAAGCATTGAGACAATGACAGTGACGCGATCCAGAAAAGCACTCACTTGATTCGGTGGTACTCGGTTCCGTAGTGGCGCTGTCGCTGGCGCTATCACTCACAGTGAGTATCTGCACGCACTCCCCGTTCACCTTGATCTTGTTCATTGGGCACTGGCACGAATATTTGCCAATCGTGTTCACGCATACGTAGCTGTGGCCGCAGGGATTGGCTGTCTTGCACTCGTCAATGTCCTGCGAAATCGGAGATTCAGAAGAGAACAACTCTAGTGAATAACTAATTCGTCTCATCCATCATTCCTGGATTTATTAAATTATTTTCAGCTGGTTGTCTCGAACTAGGCTTTGGTTTGAGTATTTACCAACGAACGACTCGAGTCTAGATCTGGATTTAGGCCTCGAGATTTTTAGTATTAGTAAACTACGAATTCGAAATAATTGCATCTCGTTCGTATGGGAGGGTAATTGGTCTGCGAGTTTCAATCTGGTTATTGATACCCTACCCACCTGAATATCCAATTGTCTGGTTATCTAATTCTCAGATTACCTGATACCTAGTTGAACTGGAAGGCCCCGGGCCCCGCACAAAATGGCGTGGTGAACTATCTGTGCAGTATGAATCTGGTTTGGCCTCTTTCCCAGCCACCAATGCTCACATCTGCCTCCTCTGGCGGGCTGATAGCTCAAGAGACTTCATTTCCTGCCTTTCACCTTGCAAGGCGCACTTCGAAGGGTACTCGTCCCGGTGTGTGTTAAGGCTGATTCGTTGGCGCCGAGATCCTGGACCTGATGTGACCATAAACTCACCCTCTAAGGTCCCAGTGTAACTCTGTGCTGATGGACGCTTGGCCAAGAAGTAGTCCGGTCGCTAACGGTTCCCCTTGGGCTTTTGGGTCCCCCACAGGGTGGTATTTCTTGAGAACCTGCCGCTTGGTTTGGGGTTGCGGCCTTGCGGCTCTCTGCCTGTGTTCTGCGGGAAGTCCCCCTTTTTACTTCCAGCCAGTGGCTTCTGGGAAGTCTTTGGTCACCAGGGGCGGTCCCCTCCGCCTCCTCGCTGCATCGACCGGACGATGCCCCCTGCAGCTAAGCTAAGTTAATTGCCACCACAAAGACGTTTGCATCGAATAGCTACCATGAAAATTTGCAAGTTTGTATATTAACACCTTTGAATCAATTCCTCCAAGAAATAATATTTCTGAGCCAGCGGTTTGGAGCGCTAAAATTCCAATGATCCAATGATGATGCCCACCAGTAACAATGGTCCACTAACCTGACATTCGTAGAGTGCATTAAGTTCAAAGCCAGCCAGCGGACATTGGCACGTGTAGGAGCCGTTCGTATTCACGCATGTTTGATTCTGATCGCTGCGGCATCGATGGTCCCCAGTGAGGCACTCGTTGATGTCTTCGCAAAGACTTGTGTTGCTTGGCGACACCTGGAAGCCAGGCGTAGTGCAGTTGCAGCGATATCCGGGAGCCAGGTTGGTGCACTGTTCCTGGCAGATGCCAGGAGTCTCAAGGCATTCGTTCGTATCTGTGAAATTGAAAAATTATGTTCTCATGAAACTTAAACCAAGCAAGAATATTAACTAAAAACAGAACGGCAAGATCATAGATCCAGAAACAATTTTCAAGTTGTTTTATTTTTTTCGACCCTTGTTTTTTACTTTGAAAACCTATAAGTAAAGAAATTGTTTAAGTCCTCAAGTTTCAGGAGCAAAATATCGTCTGAAATAATTTACGCAAGCACACAAGAGGATTGCCGAAGAAATTCACCTTCGCACACCCGTCCATCGCCTACCATCCCTTCCGGGCAGCTATCGCAGTAATAGCTGCCGTTGCTGTACATGTGGCACATGCTAATGTTGTAGCATGGACTAGGCTGCGCCGAACATGGCGACACATCGCACCTGTCGCCTTGGTAACCGCTGGGGCAGCTGCACTGGGCTCTATAGAAATTCTCTGAAATTCGTTGTTAGAGCGCTTCGGCTTGTAGGGGTGGAGAGTTAAATTTTGTTTAACTGGTGGGTGAGAATCAAGGAAAAGTCCTGATACCTCCTACAATCGTCTCCCCGGATGTGTAGTTGAAACTGTGCGTGGCTCCGTTTTCGCAGTCAACATAGAGAACAATCGGTGTCCAAGATGACGGCGCTCCCAGTGAGTCAGTGGCCACGATGGTCAGGTTAAATGAGCTGATGTTAATAGCCACTTCCCAGACGAGGATGTTATCAACAAGCCAAACTGAAGTGTCATTTACGGGCTGCAGGATACTCAGCGTCATCGGATTTCCATCCCTGTCAGTCACATTGATGCTCATGTTGAAGGTTGTCGCTGAGTAGACTGTGATGTTAGATGGCATGTTGAACTCGGGAGCAGTGTTTGAAGCTACCGCTTTGGCCGACACCTCCTGGCTGACCGCTAGCGATGCCTCCTTTGCGGCGTCAAGAGACTGAAGCTGCGCGGCGTCGTACATACAGCTGAGGTAGATGGACTGTTCCGTGTTCCAGCAAGTCTACAAAAGCCAAATATGAATCAATATTTAAATAGTTCATCAGTCTTTAAGATGTCCTGCAAGCCGTTTAAAAAAATACTCACGTCGTTTGCGGCCGTCATGAGCTCCGAGTTGTTGTAGAACAGAGACAGCAGGTTATCCTTATAGTCCTCGACGAAGACTGGTACGAATGACATGTTGCAGTAGTTGGCTCGAGTCACCCCAATTTCATATGGGAAGTGACTCGCATCGCCTGACTGCAGAGCCCAGCTCTGACCAAAGTGAAAAAGTTCACGCTCAGAACTGTCTCCAGGTAGAAGGGTGCCATTGCGCAGCTTGAAATCGTCTGTCTTGTTCCCATTGAAATTGCCCATGAGGCCTTCAACTCCGCTGGAATGTCGCTGCTGGTCCAGCTGCACCGAAGCCTGCAGCAGGCTGAGCACTCTGGTGACGGTCACAGAAAAGCCAGTGTCCGACTCGCTTATAGTAATGCTCTTGTTGTCGCTGGCATCTAGGCTATACCGCTCGATCACGGTAGAGTTCTCCTGACCGAAGAAGTACGTGAGAACACTGCCCAACAACTCGTCATCCTTGTACACGTCAAGATCGTTTGAGGTCGTGTTGAGCAGCACAGCAATGGAGCAGTTGTTGGAGCCAGCCTTGAGTGCAAACCCAATAAAGACGGTAGCTGATGCGGTGATATTAGGGTTGAGCGACTTTGCTAGACCCGTTCGAGCCTGCAGCTCCAGCATCGGATAACTCTGGGAGCTATTTCTGATCATGTAGTATTCACACAGGCCGTTAAAAGAGTAGGTGGTACCATCAATAGTGCTAATGTGAGGATCTCCACGATTAAAGCCTGTCAATGCACAATTTTTAAACACCTGCATATTACGAACTTTTATAAGTCTAACAGAAAATAGCTTAGCTTTGCTTACCCCAAGCCGGTTCAGTGTAGTCTCGACTGTCGCACTTTGGTCGCAGCTTTGAAAACTTTCCAATCACCTTGCCGGCTCTACAAACATCGTAGCCGAACGTTTCGTTTCTGAGCTGCTCGTCATACCTGTACCACCACCAGTAGTATTTGTTTGTCCTCTCCAGGATCATGCTGTGTCCCGCGCCCTGAACCGTGCTCCTGATCAAGGAGCCGCTCGCGCTCCTGTCAAACATGACGTTGCGCAACAGCCAGCGCATGGTCCACAAGGAGTAGCCGGCATCGCAGTAGTCCACAAGCTGGCCGTCCTTCCTCCAATGAACTTTCAGCCTGTAGCAACACCTCGGCGCTGCATAGAACTGGCATCGCATGAAAAGGTTGCAGTACCAGCTCCACCACGGGTACGGGCAAGCCGGTGGGTTTGCAAAGTTCTGCACACACTCGTATCTGCCCCGGAAGCACATGTTGAGCTCATAGTTACCCTTCGAGTTTTTATTGTTCTGGTCGCAGGAGTACTCGTAAGGTGAGTAGCGCCAGTCCAGTACCGCTTGACGCATGTCCCTCGGACAAGTGTGGCAGTTCAGCGTCGTTGTGAGAGGGCGGTTGCGTTCATTGTCTATCCATTTTTTGCATTTTAGCTTGTCGCTGGGAGGAATAGAGTCCGCCATCGTTCTTACGTGTCGGCCAACCTTTCCAACATTGCCCTCTATCTTGTTGTCGGTGACTGAGTTTCTGCGCCACCAGTAGTAGCTGAATGGTAGCCTATCGAATTTCTGGTAGCCATCTGTGTAGCCCGCCGCAACATAAAAATACCACCAGCGCCATTCGCTCAGCTCAAACTGACCGTAGTTAAAAACGACAAACGAGTGAGTCTCGTTTCTGGTGACGATCGCTTGGAAGCTGATGTGCTGCGAATGGTTTGTTGAGTTCGAACGTTTTTTACTAGTAGCTACACTTTTTGATACAAATTGTAAAGAAAGTTTTAAATTAAACAAAAACACACGAAATTACCTCTTGCTTCGGGTCGCAATACTTGCAGTAGTACTGCCCCCAGCTGAATCCACGCTGTCTGTAGTAGTAAGTGCAGTAGTAGCAATAGTAATAGTAGTAGCTGTATGGTTGCATCTTGTTCCAGGTGACGATGAGAGCATTTAACGGACGGTAAGTGGCGCCAACGCTGTAGCTGTTAATGATTTCTACCACCTTTTTCCAGTTCTCCGTATTTCGGTGCCGCGAACTCTCCAGCAGTTCGTAGTAGACAGCTGAGTCTGAGTAGGCGAACGCGTACCGGTATGACCAATAGGGAAATACCATCGGCTTCACCAGGTACGTGTACCAAGTCGGCCAGTTTAGCTGATACGGCGGATCAGTGAACGACAAATATCCGTCCTTTGAGATCTGAATAGTTGTTGATAGGATCGCATTGGGAGATTGGTGGCTTCAAATGAGGAGCGGGTTTGCAGTAATTCAATGTCCAAATCATGTTGAATTTACGCACCTTGCATACTGTACTTTCCTTCGACCCGATTACGAAAGGAACTTCAGTTTCAATAGTAACGTAGCTTACAGTGTAGTTATTAAAGTCGTAAGTAGTGAGTTTGGTGCTGTTCGCAGTTGAAAAGGTCATCAGTTCTGCCAGGTGATGGATGCCCCATGATTATTTTTCATTGAGTCAATTATGAGTAAATGTATATTCAAAATCCTAATCAACCATAAAAATCGCCAAGTATAATCTTACCAATACAAGAGTAGCCATCTCCATAGTAACCTGGGCGACACGCGCACGAAAACGAGCCCGGATTATTGGTGCAAATAGCGTTTGCGTCGCACGGAGAAGAGCTGCACTCGTCAATGTCTGCGGAAGATGGTGCATGGATTAGAGTTTACATGATTAATATTTTTCATACTTTGGATGTATGCATGTACTTTAAAGACTGTCGCACGAACCTGCGTTGCAGTTAATTCCTGACCAACCAGTCGGACAGACGCACTGATATGCGTTAACTCGGTCAATGCAGCTGCCACGGACGCACGGGTTCGAACCGCATTCATTGATGTCTGAAAAGTAGTTGGCATACTTTTTGGAAATGAATCAAAAGCCCGCGCTTTGAAAACTATAGAGAACCTTACCTGTTTGACAGAGAAATCCAGTGTAACCCGGCGCGCATGTGCATTCAAAGTAGGTGCTCGTTGTACGGCAAGTCCCGCCATTATTGCAGGGTGAGCTACTGCACAGATGCGATACGTTCACGTACACTCCGCCACTAGTTGTAGTGAGAACGAGAACTGGAGAAGTTGTTGTTGCTTTTGGTGTGGAAGTAGTCTGTGCCGCGCCTTCGCTTGTAGATGATTCTGCAATGCTATTCGTAGTTGTTTGTGAGTCTGTAGACTCAGATGCAACAGTCACTTTGGTACCCGACGATGTTGCGTCTGACAAATGCGAAGTTGTTTCCGATGATATAGCAGTTGTTGCCTCGCTTGATGATGCAGTAGGAGTTACCGTTGACTCTATTGTAGCCTGTGCTGTGTTAGATATCTCAGTGGTGCCAAATGTCTCCGTAGAGGGTGCAGGAGTTGCTGTCAACTCAATTGTAGGCTGGGTTGTTTCAGATGTGCCCGTTCCCTCGAAGGTTGGCGATGGAGTTAACGTTAGCTCCATGGTTGTTGCAGTTACTCCGGTTGTGTCAGTTACTCCGGTTGTGTCAGTTACTCCAGTTGTGTCAGTTACTCCAGTTGTGTCAGTTACTCCAGTTGTGTCAGTTACTCCAGTTGTGTCAGTTACTCTGGTTGTATCAGGTACTCCAGCTGTGTCAGTTACTCCGGTTGTATCAGGTACTCCAGTTGTGTCAGTTACTCCAGTTGTGTCAGTGACCTCGGGGGACGGTGTTGGAGACGGTGTCGGCTCTACCGTTGTGTCAGTTGCCTCCGTTGTGTCAGTGACCTCGGGGGACGGTGTAGGAGACGGTGTCGGCTCTACCGTTGTGTCAGTCGCCTCCGTTGTGTCAGTCGCCTCCGTTGTGTCAGTGACCTCGGGGGACGGTGTTGGAGACGGTGTCGGCTCTACCGTTGTGTCAGTTGCCTCCGTTGTGTCAGTGACCTCGGGGGACGGTGTAGGAGACGGTGTCGGCTCTACCGTTGTGTCAGTCGCCTCCGTTGTGTCAGTCGCCTCCGTTGTGTCAGTGATCTCGGGGGACGGTGTTGGAGACGGTGTCGGCTCTACCGTTGTGTCAGTCGCTTCAGTTGTGTCAGCCGCCTCCGTTGTGTCAGTGACCTCGGGGGACGGTGTTGGAGACGGTGTCGGCTCTACCGTTGTGTCAGTCGCCTCAGTTGTGTCAGTCGCCTCAGTTGTGTCAGTCGCTTCAGTTGTGTCAGTCGCCTCCGTTGTGTCAGTGACCTCGGGGGACGGTGTTGGAGACGGTGTCGGCTCTACCGTTGTGTCAGTCGCCTCCGTTGTGTCAGTCGCCTCCGTTGTGTCAGTCGCCTCCGTTGTGTCAGTGATCTCGGGGGACGGTGTTGGAGACGGTGTCGGCTCTACCGTTGTGTCAGTCGCTTCAGTTGTGTCAGCCGCCTTCGTTGTGTCAGTGACCTCGGGGACGGTGTTGGAGACGGTGTCGGCTCTACCGTTGTGTCAGTCGCCTCAGTTGTGTCAGTCGCCTCCGTTGTGTCAGTCGCCTCAGTTGTGTCAGTCGCCTCCGTTGTGTCAGTGACCTCGGGGGACGGTGTTGGAGACGGTGTCGGCTCTACCGTTGTGTCAGTCGCCTCAGTTGTGTCAGTCGCCTCCGTTGTGTCAGTCGCCTCCGTTGTGTCAGTCGCCTCCGTTGTGTCAGTGACCTCGGGGGACGGTGTTGGAGACGGTGTTGGCTCTACCGTTGCGTCAGTCGCTTCTGTTGTGTCAGTCGCCTCCGTTGTGTCAGTCGCCTCCGTTGTGTCAGTCGCTTCTGTTGTGTCAGTCGCCTCCCTTGTGTCAGTCGCTTCTGTTGTGTCAGTCGCCTCCGTTGTGTCAGTTTCCTCGGGAGACGGTACAGGTGTCGGTGTCGGTTTGACGGTTGTGTCAGTGGCCTCCGTTGTGTCAGCAACTGTCACTGGAGTCGGCGTCGGCTCCATGGGTGTGTCAGTAGTTGAGGCTTGCCCATTTGAGTCTGTTTATGCAATTATGTTAATTAATTTTCAAATAAACCGAACTTTATGCTTAATAATACCATATAACTACGATAAATTAAAATGGAATCATTTCTAGGTAAATTTTCACTGACTAGATCAGCGATGATCTGGCTATCAGCCTTGTCGTCGATGTTCATTTTATGCTAACCTTGAAACAAAATTTCATGGAATTGACAAACTTTAATAAAAAAATTTTTTGAATAGCTTGTTCCCGAAGAACTTACCCAGCAGTGCCAGTGCTATTGCAAGGCCTATGAGCAGCCGAATTGCACTGCATCGCATATTTGGCTAGGAAATCGAGAGTATAGAAATTACAATTGAAACTGTCTATTACGTGTGCGGTACTATTCAATAGAGAATTTAAAACAATTATCTCCTTCGATTGCAGCAAATGCGAAAGTCCAATGCTTTTATGTACACCAGATCTATTATAACTAGACAATTCTCATTCGCTAACGCACTTCTGTACTAAGACGCCAGAGCCGTGCATTTAAACCATTTATTAATTTTTTTCTATTTTTTAAGACGATGAGGCTTGAAGACAATGAAGTAGAGGCGATCTCATTGGCTGTCCAAGGTACGGCACACAAACTTTACAGTGTGAGCTCATCCCGTCCGGATTTTTCTAGCTCGTAGCTCGCATAGCCTCTGTTCCAAGTTATCCGTTTCGAATATGAAAAACTTGAACTGCTTTTATTGCCCTAATTTTCAGTCTAGCCATTGCGTCCTGCGGCGGACGACTCGAAAATATTGTTACACGATTTACGATTGATGCACGAACTTTTTATTGCTTATTGTCTGCGATAACAAACGCAGAAAATTCCGCCACCTTCTAGAATAATGACTGGAGAGTAGAAGACTCGAGTTTCGATTTTGATTGACAGATAGACAGATAGATAGATAGACAGATAGATAGATAGATAGATAGATAGATAGATAGATAGATAGATAGATAGATAGATAGATAGATAGATAGATAGATAGATAGATAGATAGATAGATAGATAGATAGATAGATAGATAGATAGATAGATAGATAGATAGATAGATAGATAGATAGATAGATAGATAGATAGATAGATAGATAGATAGATAGATAGATAGATAGATAAAGTTAGCTTTAATAAACTCTTTTACAAAAGTTTCTATTTCTTTTTTCTAAGGACACCCTGATAGCCCAACTCATCAGTTCTATTATTAGCTCAGACCACGCGAGAAGCGAGTGCCGCAAAACTGCTTTAAGCTTAAGTTGTCTGCCACGCGGATGGTAGTTGAATGCTTTATAAAAAAATTGCCATCCAAGCCCCCTTTCATAAAACTTCTTTTCACAACCCACGGGCGCATCTGAGCAGGAGAATAGACAATAAGAAGTAGAAACTGAAGGAGTAGGAAAATAAAAAAAAGCTGAAAAGCATCACACCACTCTGCATGCACTCTACTGCTACTACAAGTATAACATAGGTGATCATATACTCGTGCGAGTACTTTACAAGACATAAATAAACATTTGTGCAGGCAAATTGACCTATGGACGAGTAAACAACTGAGTAAATATTAATGTCTAAAATAGAGCACAGTCGACGTATGACCCAAAAATATACATGATCTGCAAATTACATGTACTGGTACATTTAATAACGGTATTCCGACATTCAACGTTTCCTATGTTGATGGACGGACCTAAATAAAAATAAATTGCTACTGTTAAATAACGCCGACTTATGATTTCACCAACAAGAATCACTGTATAAAGTTCTCTTGTAGGAAATACACAATCACAGTTTATTTCACAATTACACACTTACATTGACATGTGTACCAGGTACCTACCTCGTAACGCGGAGTTAGTTGATGTTTTTAACAAACTTGTACTCGTACTACATGCGTATGACAATGTACTGTACAGATTCAGGGTTAGATTGAATATAATAAAGGGCTCAGCTCAGTTCATCATCAATATTCCGTTAATTCGGTCGTCAGGTCGATCTGTGCTCCAAAAGGTGCTCCGTGCCAGAGCAGCTGATTTCCGCCATTACGATGTACCGTGATACAAAAGCTGCTGTTTCAACATCGGACGGCCTATCGGACTTCTTTGAGACATCCTTCGGGGTGCTTCAGGGAGATAACACTTGCGCCGTTTCTGTTCGTTCTGGTGCTTGGCTGGGTGCTGCGGACCGCTCTTCCTACCAACGACGACGGCTTTCTGTTGCGGCGACGCTTGGTTCGACGTCAATCGGAGAGGCGGCTCAGCGTGCTTGGCTACGCCGACGACCTCGTCCTTAACTGTCGAGGGTGCCCAGCGACAACTGGACAAGCTAGTTGCTGTTGCGGCGAGTGTCGGCCTAGTGGTCAACACGCAGAAGACCGTCGTGCTCTGCGTGCCGGACGACATCGAGGCAGCGATTTTGTGCCAAGGCGCTGATGGACAGGCGTTGTCAGCAGTTCGTTTACCTCGGCGGTCTGGTTCCTGGCGTCACGAGGATTTGCGGGCTTGTCTGGGCTGCCTTTTGTTCTGTGAAGGCAGTCCTGCAGTCTAAGGCCTTAACCTGACCGCCAGATCAGGGCGGCGTTGTTCCAGTCGGTGATAGAGACCGTCCCGCTGTACAACGCCGAGACCTGGACGCTGACGGAGTCGCTCGAGCAATAAGTTGACGCGGCGCATGCTGGCCTGTTGTGCACCGCCTTCAAGATGGGCTACGAGCGAGTGATCTGCAACGCGGCTTTGTATCACTTGGCCGGTCTGGTCCGTCCAAGCGACCTGTTGCGCCCTCGGCGACTCTAGCTGGCAGGCCACATCATCCGTGCTGAGTCGTACTGCCCAGAGTCGTGCTGCTGTGCCGAGTATGGAGATCCGCTGGTGCCGGTGTCCGCGACGCGGTCCCCTCCCTTCAGATTTTTGTTGTGACAGTACAGCTCATACACTAGTAGGTAGTAAGTAGCAGACCTACTGAAAAGCTCTTCATCTTCCAATCAGTTTTTAGCCTAAAGAACTTATATTTGAAGTTTAAATTTGAAAAAAATTAAGTTGTTTAATTCATTCGGTAGATTTTCATTGGCTTACTTTACGTTCCTCTCCTTCACAGTGTAAACTAAGCAAAAGGCAGGTTTGGGCTAGTCCGAGAAAACAAGAAGTGGCTAAAGCCAAGCGAGATATTTTATATTTGATTTTGAAATGTACACTGGCGATTGTACACTGAGCATAAAACACATAAGTTCACGCGCACGCGAGAGCGAAACTGATGCTATTTACATCACTCCCTCCCTAAATTGAGGATTTAAAAAAAACAATGGCTTAAAAAAAGTGACGATTTAACTTAGAATTCGAGCGCGACAGCATGTTTGTTTGATTAGAAATGCGCAACAAAAAAATCAGGCGGTCTCCGAGTCCTCTCAGAGCGACGAGGCCCAGAAGCCGTCGGCTCGTCCAGCAGATCCGTCCAGGTCTGCCGCAGATCAACGGGACTGGGCGGCCGGCCGTCCTCTGCAGCATGCGGGTCAGCGGCGGGCAACGCAAGCGTTGGCTGCGGCCGCCTGCGCACGAACGCCTTCAGCCGGTCGTGATGCACCACCGAGCTTCGCCTCTGGCCGGCGGGCTTAGAGATTCGGTAGGTGACGAGGCCGAGCTTTTCGAGAATGCGGTAGGGCCCCAGCCACCGACGGCGGAGCGCCTTGAATTCGCCTTTCCGGACCGCCGGGTTGCTGAGCATCACCAGCTGGCCGACCTGAAACGGAGTGAAGTGATGGCGCTTGTCGAAGTGCTGCTTCCGCGACCGCTGAGTCGACAGCAGGCGCTGCCGCACGAGCTGCATTCCGGTGCGGGCGTTGGCTAGCGTGTCCGTGATGACGCGCCCCTCGCTGGTGGCCGGCAGACTGAGATCGGCGGGAATCCGGGGATCGCGCCCGTGCAGCACTGCATATGGCGATTGCTTTGTTGTCCTGTGCACCGACGAATTGCACGCCCATCCATACGGCAGGAAGTCTGCCCACTTGTCGTGCTGTTCCATGCAGTAGGCCGCCAGCATGTCGCCCAATGTTCTGTTAAACCGCTCGACCACTGGGTTGCCGCTTGGATGAAACAGGATCGTCCTTGTCTTGCGAATATCGAGCAGCTGGCACAGTTCCTTGAAGACCTCGCTTTCGAATTGACGACCTTGATCGGAATGGATGATTCCAGGCGACCCATGGCGAAGAACCACACTGCGCAGCATTGCCTCAGCCACCGTGCGGGCTTCGATGTTTGTCACTGCCATCGCCTCGACCCACTTTGAAAACACATCCGTGAAGCAGATGATGTGCTTGAGGCCAGCCTCGGTCGTAGGCAGGGGTCCCTTAATGTCCACCTGCACCATCTCCCACGGGGCCGATGGCACGGCGTTGTCCTGCAGTGGTGCCCTCTGGTGCTGATGTGGCACCTTACGACGCTGACAAACTTCGCAGCTGTTTGCCCAGTGCTGAACGTCCTTGAGGCCAGGCCACCAGGCTCTGTTGACGACTCTGGCCAGTGTCCTGTCGGGTCCGAGGTGTCCACTCGCCAGATCATCGTGCAGCAACCTCAGAAGCTCCTGGCGGAGTTGAAGCGGAATGACAGGCTTGCCGCTCCTTCTGATGACGCCGTCCTCACCTAGATCCAGCTTTTCTGTCCTCAGCAGGCTCTCTGCATCCTCTGCAGCCTTGCCTCGGCGGGGCTGCTGTCCGATGAGCAGCCGTTGTGCCGCCGCCAGCACCGGTCGTCAGCCTGCGCTGCACTGATAGCCTCGTCCGACCAGACAGGTGGCAGCCGAGTCGCCGCCGCTCGGCTTGGCGCATCTGCCACCACGTTCTCGTGACCGGGTCTGAAGAGCAGCGTGAAGTTGATCTCTTGCAGGTAGGTGATCCACCTGGCGAGGCGGCCTTCGGGTTCTTTTTTTGTTCAGCAACCCTTGCAACGGCTTGTGGTCGCTGAAGACCAGAATTTCACCAGCTGACGCCAAGTAGTTTCGGAAGTGCTTCATTGCCCACACCATTGCAAGAAGCTCTCGGTGCGTTGTCGAGTAATTCCGCTCTGACTTGTTCAGGACTCGCGATGCGTATGCTACGACATTCAACGCCTTTGTGCAGCTGGCTGAGGACACCCGCGACCCGGAGAAGTCCGGCAGCTTCAGCAGTGGAGGCGCCGAGAGCGCTGACTTCAGCTTCTGTAACACATAAGTTCACGCGCACGCGAGAGCGAAACTGATGCTATTTACAACAGGATCAAGTCTCATAAACCCAGAAAAAAGGGCTACAGGTCAAAAGGGTGACAGTTACAGTGTGTGTACATTGAAATTACATGTTCAAGTTTACATGCATTAGAAGCTTGTATTTGTTAAAATGTACGAGCAATTAAAATGTATTAGACTCCGTTACTAAGGGTCCATCTATTTCACTAACCGCATTCAGTAGATCATCCACTGAACGATTGCCGCGCCTGAATTCTCTCCAGTACTTGAAGTACTGGGCCTGCATATACCTCGCGGTATCTGGTGCGCTGCCCAAGCAAGGCAGTACGTCGCGTCGACGTCGCTATGAAGTCGCCATTGGTCGCCATCGTCGCGGGCAAATATTGGATGCACTGTTTTAGTCGGGGCGACGTCCATGCTGTACGCGGCGCATTACTCCTTGGAGGAGGAGCTGCACCTCCACGGGGATCATACGCGCTTCTTCATTGAATAGGAGCTTGCAATCAGATAGAATTGCATGTTTTCTCGCTGGGCTCTGTAGTTTAGCGCACGATGCCAGCTGTCTAAGTTGTTGGTCCGAATCGCCTGTGAAATAAAGAATATACACAAACGCGTAAATAATAAGCAGTGTACATGTAATGTGTATAAAAATTGTCGACCGACTACCCGGGCTGCCAAAGAACATTCGTCCAACGAAAAGGATATTTAAGCAAAGTGAATAGTTGGCTCGTACTTCCGGGTACATTTCGTCTGGGTACATAGTATGGTTTTTTTTCATAACTTTACCTGTCTGTATACGGAGATGTCATGGACGTTCCAGATGGAGCTGGTGATCCACGTCACTTGGACATAGTTGCACAGGGCAGTCGGGAGAGGTGTCACCCTTTGACTACCCGCCCTTTTGATCGGTTCCCGCAAAAAGTAAGGCAGACCAAGCAAATTTTCGTCTAAATTACCCCCTTCCGCTCGAAGGAATCCCCATAATTGAACTTCTTGGTTCACCATCCGAGGAGGCTTATATTATTTACTTTCCTCCTAGGATCCGTTGTTTCATCAAGGTCTTTTCGTTTTCTACGCTAAATGTTTATTGAAAATAACAGGCGTGTTTTTAATTTGGCTACTTTTAATATTTTTTCTATCGGCAGTGCAAGTTAAGCCTGTAACTAAGCAAGCAAGCAAGCGAATGTATGTATAGACTAGTAATCAAGTGTTTTGAATGTTGGTGATCGACTTCAAGCCTGATTTGAATCTGTCTGAATAACGCTTCCTATCCTGGGATCTAATGGATGCAGGAATATGAAAGGAGACGTATCTCTAATTCGATGATTTTTTAGTCTGACTGTCTCTGAAATGACAGTATAGGCAGCAGCAGGCCTAATCTATTACTAGGAATAACTACAGATTCACACGCTAAATCCATCCGTAGTTATGCCTATTACCACTTGTCAGATTCAAAATAAAATTTCGTCCCTAAACCAAAGCAAAGTACACGTAGCGCTAGAGTATTATGGAAATCGACATAGTATAGGCCTAATTAATTACTAGGTCTACTAGGAAAATCAACCAATCAATCACTTTTACTATAGGCTGTAAGGCTATAGGTAGCCTTACAATAAGTAGGCTCCTTTGGTCCTTGTTGTCATTGTTGTTTGCAGTTATCTCCTTTGAATGTGCTTTCTTAGCCAAACTAGACTAGATCTAGGCTAGGCAGTAGAGCTAGGGCCTAGACTAGACCCTAACCCTAATAAAACTAAAAGTGTAACTACTACTAGGCCTAGTTAGAATTATACCTAATTGTTTTTACTGCCTATAAATAAAAAAATCTTATAGAATAGAATTAATCAAGTTATTGCATATTGCAAATCAAATGTATAATTATTAAGTAAAGTAAAAAATTCTCATAGTTTTTGAAGCCTGCTATAAAATGAAATACTTGAATTTGGGTTGTTCCCTATCACTTTAGTTAATGGCATTTTTTAAGTTTTTATATCTCTGCACACATATGTGGCTTTTAGTTCTAGACATTTTATCTATAGCCTTATTTTCACAAACTGCAAGAACTTTGTTTTACTTAATATTAAAAAAGAATAAATTAGTCAAATATAAAAAAGTCAAAATAAGGAGCTATAGCTATGCACCTATAGCCATCTATAATTTAATTTTTAATTATAATTCTTTTTTCTAAAATTAATAGTTAATTTTGCTATTTTTAATAATAATATTTCTACTAGACATAATTATTTATTAGTTTAAATAAATAAATAAAAATATGCTTAGAATAGATTAGTTTAAATTTATATTAATATATAATTGTTATTTTTGAAGAAGTCAATTTTATCTTGAAGTTAGGCCCTATATAAGACTAAGAGGTATCCCAAAAGTTTAATTGATTCTACTATAGACATTGCTCTAAACTACCTGCAACTATTATCACTGCTACTTTGTGGCTAATAATTTTGTACACACTTGAGATATTTGTATTTTTCTTATCATTATTGCAATTCTCCCTAATAATAGGTCTTAATATTTTCCCTTTGGCTAATATTGCAGTAATAAAATGATATGACCCATAGAACAAGTAGTGGTATTATATTAAAACTGAATGGCTATAAAACTGCTAGTTACACAAGTCTATTGGCAGCTTCCTAGCTTATAGATGCATATAGCAAAGATGCATTATATTTTAGCATATTATATACAAATGGTAGGATTAGTTCAAGAGTGGCTATATTTTGAGTTTGACTTTGGACAAGCCACGATCTAAGAGACCCTGAGAAGTGCAGATTGATAGCAACATTGAGCTTATCTGTGGTTTGCTAGAAATTGATTCATGATAAACATTCAAAAAATAGTAGAACTTAGTGAAATTCCTTAATTTACCATTTATCAAATTCTTATAGAAGACATAAAGTTGCCAGTATCAATGCTTAAATGAGCTCTTTAATGAGATCATCTGATTTCTAAAACACCAAAGTGATTTATATGTTGCAAAAAGTGTTCAGAAATTGCTGGAATGCTAGGAACAAACCATTTTATTCAATGCATCCTATTTTGAATCCTTGTAAAAAATCAACTTTTTGATGTAGGCTAATGTCAGTCTAAACTATAACATGATTATATAAACTTTTGGGAGGCCCTCATAGATAGTCTATTTAACTTTATAAGTTAGGCCTAATTTGTCAATCTAGATTTCATTTTTTTTAACTTTATAGTTGTAATTATAGAACTTAAATTCTAAAGCAACTATTTATTATTGGCTTATTATTATTGACATAGGCTATATAGCCTACACATTATTTATAAAATATGATTAAAATAATATATGTTGAACAATATTTTTTACTAAAATAAATAAGAAAATTTATGATTTTTTACATTTTATATATTGGATTTATAAGATGCAATCCTATTAATATAAATTTTATATGCATGAAACTATCTTCTAATCTAGCTAATATATATATTTTTTAATTTTGGTTATTGATTTAGCAACTTACCCTTAATTTGCCAAAGTTTATTCCAAAAAATTCTATAGATCTATAGTTTAATAGTAATAAATTTTTTTCCTATATGTATATTTGTAGCCATATCAAATGTTTTCCTATAGGGCCTATCCTTATCTGTAGTAGCTAACTATTTTTATATAGCTTTTAATGATATAAAAAATCAATAGTAAAAGTTATTCTATTATTTGCTATAACATAATGATGAAATAAAAGTAACAGTAATAGTTTAACTTATTACTGATTTATAGGTTTTATTTATTTATTGTATAAAAAGAATGGTTAGTATTGCATTCATCTTAACTTTATCCCCTATCACCTTAACTATACAAAGTGCATTAATATGGCATAGAAAATCTCTACTGCTTGAGTCTAACCACATTTTAATAAAAAATACAGTTAAACATTCTTTAATGATATTGTTTTATTTCTGTAAGCTTCTACAGAGACCAGAGTCAAATGCTAAGTATCTAAAGACAATGTCTGTATCCAAACCCAATAAGCAGGGTGATGGCAACAAGATAAAAGGAAAGTTTTCTAGTTTCAATATTAATTCTGTCTACAGAGGCCAAGATGTGAATCCTAGAAAGGAAGCTAGTAAGTCATGTTATCTGTTAATTCACTTTTCAATTTAAACAGTCTTCATCTTACACTAGCTATAGGCTAGTTTTACATCCTATTGGAATAAGTGTAGAAAACCTGCAGATGCATGACATGGGGTCTAAAATTGTAGCTAAAAAATGTGACACAGCACATGTTAACTTTTTAACTGAATACAGATATATTCAGTTTAATTTAAGTTTAATAATTTGATTATGAGGCATTTAGCCTTAATAAGACAGTCATAGTTACTCTTGTCATTTACATAAAATTGCACTGTTGTAGAAAATTGAAGAGTATTGAAAGTCAATAGCTTTAGCTCTTGGTTGTGACAAAAGTTTATTGAAATTAGCATTAGATCAGAAACACATTTAATAAGCATCACAGCATAGAATTAGGGTGGGTAACAGAGATAAGGCATGTATAATGGAATAAAGAATGAGCAATAATGTATACATAGTATGCAAACCATCACCAGACAAATAACCTACCCCAAGTACTGACCCTAGAGCCCATAGTTCACAAAAGATCCAAGTCAGTCAGAGTCCAACAAGTATACACACAGTGCAGTGTTAGTTCCAAAGAAATTACTGCCTATAATTAGTTCATGTTTTAACAAAAACTTACCATTGCTCCATACTGATAGCTATCTAAGCAGAAAAAGCTCAAAATGAATTTTAAAACATTTCCAAATGTTGCATAAATTCAGGTAAAAATTAATTCACAAAATGGTCAGGCAATAAAAATGCAAGTACATTATTGAAATCTGTAAAATTAATTAGCAACAGCTTTCAAAAAGCTAAATAGCTAATAAATGCATTACAAATTTGTATTGCAGTAGACAAAGTCAGATTTATAAAGCATTTTGTAGTAATTTGGTATTGCAAGGAGCTTTGAAATAATTTTTAAGGGTATTTTAATCCTGCAGTTTCACCTAGCTGCAAACTGACAAACTAGGGAATCGGGATGTAAATTCTTGTATATTATGATAGATAAAAGCCATTCTTTTAAAGCTGTGATAACCTGAACGTCAACAATTGTAGGAGGCAAAAAAGTGGCAAGAAAGTAAGGGAAGCTAATTGTAAAGAAATTACACTTTTTTGTATCAACTTTCTGGCACATTTACGGTTACAGACAATGAGCAAAAGACTTTCTGGTAGCTAGGGATCTCTAGCGATCTCTTCCTGCAGCTAGACATCGTAGCAATAACTAGAAAAAGAGGTTAGGCTCAAATACTTCTTCAGTTTCTGGAGTTCATTGAAGAATTCGCTTTTCAGTTTCAGCACTGATCGATCCTTCAGAGCTGTCTCTTACTGTCTCAGCTTTTGTAGTGCGTGTAGTCCTGGAATTTTCCCTCCAGATTCGAGCATGCGTCCGAAAGCATGCTTGAATGTGCAGCGTCCTCTTCTGACGACCTCTTGACGTGGAGCTGCTTCAGTTTTTTGCTTTCTTACAGACTTTGGACAAAGGCTCGTAGGAAGGATCGTCACTAATAGAATCTGGAGACTTTGTCCGTGTCCGCGTATTTTTGTTTCTACCGACTTGCTTCACTGTCAAAGGAGCACCTTGAAAATCCTGATCTTCCAGCTGCTCTGCTGCAATATTATCCTCTTCACTAGCGTCGGATGCAGCTTTTGCGACGCTTTTGCGGCGTAGACGCTTAGAATGCTCAGACTCAGTAGGATCCTTCTGTTGCGATCCTTTTTACGAGGGGTGTCCCAAAAGTCGGTTCACTTTCTTCACTACAATCTTTTTTATGACCGATCAGAGATATTAAGTCTTTTGCAGTTGAAAAGAGAATTATCTGCCCGTTAAAATGACTTTCTGTTTTATTCTGTATCTGCTGGCATTCTTGAGATATGAGCACTTTTCTGCCCCACCCCCTGTGCTACTTTTACAAATTGCCATAGACCAAAGCTTTGTACCTGATGCACGAAACGACGAAGCATTCAACGAATCAACAAAACATCCGCAACATGAAAGCTGAGGAAAGAACAGTTAAAAGTTAATCAAAATTGTCCTGAGCCTTCTCCACATAGTCACCACTGCGCTGCACACTTCTGCCATCGTAGTAAAGTAAACTTCTGCCTTCTGCCATCGATTTCTGACATCGTAGTACACCCCTCGTAGTAAAGCCAGATCGACTTGTTGCTGCTTCAGTTGACATGTCTCCGTTCTCGTTTGAATCTTTCAGTGCCCTTCTTGCTTTGTCCTCGACTTCAAGTCTGACTGAGTCGCCCAAGTCAACGTCGATGTCATCTACTTCGATCTCATCCAGGGTATTTCCTTTGATTTGATTCAGCTTTCCCGATTCGATTGCAAGCATCAATTTGCCAGCTTTTGCGAGCTCAATAGTCCTCTTGTGAATTCTGTAGAAAGTACGGTGCACTTTCAGCCTGCAAGCTGTGACCACAAGGTGTCGCGAAAGCCAGCCCAGCTCATTCTCGTTGAGCTCAAGGGGCTGGGATACCGTTGCAACGTACTTTCTCAACTTTTTTTAGGTCAAGCGCTCAGGATGTTTTAAACCCGTGCACTTTGATATCACGTTTTGAATGGCTTACTTAGCTTGATCGGACGCCATTGAACAGGAAGCTACGGCTGACTTCTTCACCACAGACGGATCGGAAGTCGGGTACTGACCAGACAGTGCCCTCTTCTGAGCCGCTGATGCCTTGCCAGCGAGCTGCTGCGCTGAAGTTTCGGCAGAAACGGTAGCCTTATCGACTTTCTTCTTTGAGGCGGCCGCTGAAGCTCTATCGTGCAGGTTCTGCAGCCTCCGCTTTGTCCTCAACAGACACGTGCTGTCAGCAGGATCCGTCAGGCGACCCATTGAACGATCATCCATCGGATTTGTCACTTCGCTTTCGACCTGAGCGAAGGAATTTTAATTAGAAAATTATGAGCTGCAAAGAAGTTCTGACTGAAACATACTAATCGGATAGAGCCCAGCTTTAACATACACTGATTCATTGATGATTTGCTTGGATCCTGGACCCCAATATGGACATATGTACATCGTGACAATTACAATTGTTTTCTCTAACTCACCTTTTCCTTAGGCTTGGCTTCCGGGAAGCACTTCTCTGAAATGTGAGTTTCAGTATCATGCCAGCTATGTCACAAATTGTGTGAATACATATCCCGATGAACTACTGATGGATCAGTTCTTACCACAAGATAAATGCAAGTTGAGAATTACACTAGCTGGGATTTGACGTCTGAGTTCCCAAGTATTTTCCTTACTGCAATAGAAAATGTGAGTGCACAAGATTTCAGAAGTAAAGCGTTGATTTTGCAATGTAAGCAGCAATGCCAGCTTATTTAACAAGTTTATTCTTACCTTGGATAGGATTTGCTTCTCGCTAAACAGGAGGGCACATCTTCGCACAGCAGAACACAATGTCCGGCATGTTTTTCTCTACAGCCTGTCGGGCACTGTTGGCGACAACATGAAGAGTGCACCCCCTGTATCCACCAAGTGGTTTAGCTCGGGTATACTTCGGAGATGCTTGGTAACGCCTGCGTTGGTGCTACGCATGACGTTGAAATTGTCCAAGCAGTCGCCAAACTACACTAGGCAGCAAATTGTAACCCAGCACGCAATGGCGAATGTCCTCGGCACAGCTCGTGGCATCGAGAGCCTCCAGAGAAATTGCACCCAGCATTTCAATAATGACTCTTGCCAGATACGTAGCGAGCGCACACAAACAAAGCCTTCGCTTTCGTCAAAGCTGAGTAGAAGCCAGCTTCGATAATATATTTTTTTCACTTCGCTCAGCAGAAAAGGCGCAATGGCGTGATTCACTAGATAAAAGAGCTCATCTCGCTCTTGTTTTTTTCGTCTTTGGCATGCTACAGTAAGCTAAGGTCGTGCAGGGAACTGGGCCCTCGTACGACTGAATCGAGATTATGATTAGTTAACAGTAACCAACAGTAACCACATATGTAAGTCGCTATTGACGGAATAGTAGTCACGTGACTGCTCTCAGCCAATAGCGACTTACATGTATGTTTTGCCAATAGAAACGGCCGAGTGAATCCCAAGGTTGCGCATGTATGCTCCTGGAGTCGATGAAGTTAACCGTCTTAACTCGTGCTTTCGATCAACAAGCTTCACAGCAAGCAGGCACTCTTTTCGAACAAATTCACATAGAGTTGGCAGGAAGAGCCAGCTGCCGTAGACAGTCGGGGATCCCGCGATCTTGTCGAACTGTGTCCGTCAGAAATGTGGATTTAGACAGCAGGAACTCGGCCAGTCGAGCCGAAGAAAACCAGCTGTCCGTGAACAGGTGGTAGATAAAGTTTAAAATCTGGCTGCTCATTTCCACCACAATGCGCTCGTTGAAGGTGGTCACACTCCAACTCTTGTCCAAATTTTTCAATTTCCGCATATGTACTGTGGATTAAAAAGTTCCACATGTACCCTGTCTGGGATTCACATAGACAGTACATTTTGATGCCAAACTTGCTTTGCTTGCTTGAAATGTACTGACGAAAAAGCAGGCGTCCTTTTTACAGCACTAGCGATTCGTCAATGCAGATGTTCTGCTCTGGCAAATAAGTATTCTGCATTGCCTGCTGCATAATTCTAAGAAACGGTCGAATATTTCTTAGAGGGTCGTTCAAGTCTGCGATTGCGATGCAGTCGTAGAAGCACAGGAAGTGCATGATTTCTTTATATCGATTTTGACAGGCTTGAAGGTTGCTGCATGAAAGGGCTTTGGTCGAACGGGTCCGTAGACCAGTAAAGTTGCAATTCCGGCTTCTTGCTCAGCCCCATTAAAAAATTAGTCGCTATCACCTTCCTGGTCTCGTTCAATATGCAATTATTCCAAGTCTTCAAGATTGGTGGCACCTCAGCTGGCTCACCTCCTTCAGCTTGAAACCTTTCTAACTCAAACCAAGCTTTCTTGTTGGTCCTCTCGCACAGCTTGTTCATCAGCGCGTCAGCTAAAAATAGGTCGAAAAACCATTGAATATTGTTGTCTGAATCAGCTGGCGCCACCAAATCCGGGTTCAAGCCAGAGGTCGCCATGAATTTCGAATCTGGCTCCTGCAAACCATTCTCTCCGGGTACGACGCGTTGACAGCCACCTATTTCTTCATCCACGGATGCACTGTCTAGATCGGAAGCCTCATTGGACGAGTCAGTAGTGGAATCGCTGCTATCTTGATCCTTGTCATCGGACATCAACTGCTTAAAATCTGGTTCTTCGTCAAGTGATGCCATGTATAACTGCTTCTGTATGCCAACTCTTATAAAATCCAAACTCTTATGCTAGGTTTTTTACTGTGACTTTCCTAACCACATTAATGAGATGTCATAAGACTCCAGGTCTTTAGCGGACAGTTAAACCAACTGGCTATGACATAACTTTAAAATTATTCAACCTGTCAAAGAAGTGAGAACTCCAGTACAATTATTCAGTCTGGAGCTGTGACACTGAGTACAAACACGACCATAGACAATATTGTTGTTGCCTGCAGCCATGGCCTGCATAGCAGGCCACCCGTCTTTAAGTGAGGAGATCAGAAGGTTCACAAAACTTAGAAATTTTTCTATGGCCTGCGGTGCAGGCCACCCGTTTGCAATTGAAATGACTTGTTTTCAATTCGTCAGGAAGAGGGGTCCATTAACATTGGCGTTGCTGTTTACAGCATATTAGCTTGCGTACTCCTGTCCTCCGTCCTCTCCATCAGCTCGCCAGTCTTTTCCAGCGCAATCTGCAAAAGAAGATTCGTTTTACTTCACTTGATTTTTTGGGTACTCGTAGTTTACTCTCAAAATCTATCTACAGCCTGCAGGGTGCATAATTGATAAGAGTAAAAAAGCTTTGCTCAAAAATACTTTTCTGCTGGATTCCAAGTCTTCTTGCACTGCAATCAGTTAATTGGGGTTTACCTGGACCAGCCTTCTATTCTCTCCCGGAATAAAATTCTGACCTTAGCTTTCAAGTCTGCGTTTTACAAATTTTGTGGGTTGTAATGGATAAATAAAGACCTATTGTCCTTTTGTAAATTTAAACAATAACTTTATTAGCACATACTGATAAATGATCCAAGACTGGGGGTTCAAAAAACGGCAGTGGCTGGCACCGGGGCGACTTCAGACGGTCCAGGAGGTGCATTAGTACAGCTGAGGAGCTTGAACATGATGGAGATATGGTTGCCGCTTAGAAGTTGCCGGATTTTTGTCAGTAATATCGTCTCTTGGAATCTCGCAGGTCTGAGCCGGCGGCTGATCGAATCGTCTAGTCTTTTTTGTTAGAGCGTTGGGGCTGGACAGTTTTCACAAATATGTTTCTGTCAACTTTTTATGCGTTCGTGGAAATACAGGTTTTTCTTTATGCGACCAGCCAGGTCCATTTCAACCCTCACAAAACGCTCCAGCACAGAGTTACAGGGTGGTCCACCTAAGCTGTCCCTCTAAACGAGAGGTCCACGTAAGGAGGCTTTCAAACCGACGGAAGGTCCACGTAAACACACATACACTAACACAGAAAGACAGACAGACAGACAGACTGCATTCCCTCACCACCGGCAGGCGCGCAGCAGCGATCTCAGCACGGTCTCCAGTCGCTAGGCCGAGTGCAGCTCGCCCGCCAACCAACTTCAGCTGTTGGCGCCGATTCAAATTCAACAGCAAAGCCGGAGACGAGCAAAGAGCCGCTAAAAACTGCGGCGGCTTCGGCGAAACAGCAACGGCCGCTGCGCAGCGAACTGGACGAGATCACCAAAGGCGACATGGTGGCCAGCGGTTGGGCTCTAGCGCACAACGACGAATTGGACTACTCGGCCAAGATTGTCTTCAGCGACGAGGAGGACGACGCTAAATATCGGACAGCGACGGCCGCCCAGTCAGAGCAGGAGCCGCAGCCAGCGACTCAAGTGAATCCCGGGACCCAGCGCCACCGAGTCCCCCAAGCTGCGTAAGCCGGCCCGCAGCAGGCAGCCCAGCAATCATTGAAGCTGAAACAGCAGAAGCAACAATCGCAGAAGAAATCAGAGCAGAAGCATTCAATGCTAAAGCAGAAAAAGCTTCGAAAAAAAGATTTAGAAGAAAAAGCCAAGGAAGGGCAGCAATCACCGGAGCATTTCTGTCCCAAGCGGGAGCAGCAGCAGCCGTCGGCGCCAGAGGATCAATCAGCAGCCAAGATCGCTCTGCTTTCCAACCAGACCGCCTGCGGCGCTTCATTGACTCGACCACTCCGCTAATGGACATCGTGTACAACGGGCCCCCGTCCGACTTGGCCCAACGCCAGCAGAGCCAGCTATTCGATCTGGAGCTCACATCGTCGCTAATGCCGTCGGATTTGCATCGGCGCCGTCAACCGCCGGCCCAGCAGCAGTCGGTGATGGCGCTGGAATGGACGCGTAGCGATCTGCGCGGCGCAGATCTGGCGCTAGTCGATGCTTGCACCGGCAAGAATGTGGGAGGCGACTACTATAGGCACAGTGTGAGGGAAATTTGTGACAATCGACCGAGGAAGACTCATCGAAGACTCAGAAGAACCACAATGCGAAATATGATCTTCAAGATCGCAAGATTCACCAGCCTAATCTGAGAACTCAGGCTCCTAGTCAGCCTCATCACCAGGCAAGTCAACCTCACCAAGAAAGCCAGCCTCATCACCAAGAAAGCCAGCCTCATCACCAAGGAAGCCAGCCTCATCACCAAGAAAGCCAGCCTCATCACCAAGGAAGCCAGCCTCATCACCAAGGAAGCCAGCCTCATCACCAAGAAAGCCAGCCTCATCACCAAGGAAGCCAGCCTCATCACCAAGAAAGCCAGCCTCATCACCAAGGAAGCCAGCCTCATCACCAAGAAAGCCAGCCTCATCACCAAGGAAGCCAGCCTCATCACCAAGAAAGTCAGCCTCATCAGCAGGAAAGCCAGACTCATCACCAGACAAGCCAGCCTCATCACCAGACAGGCCAGCCTCCTCATCACCAGGCGAGCCAGCCTCCTCATCACCAGGCGAGTCAGTCGCATCACCAGACAGGTCAGCCTCCTCATCACCAGACAAGCCAGCCTCATCAGGCGAGCCAGCCTTATCTCCAGACAATCCAATGTAACCAGCCTGACGAATCTCAGAAACGTCAGCCTCGTCAGGCGGGCCGGCAGTCGCAGACTGAGCACTGCGGCAGCTGTGAGACCCGCGACTCCGGCGTTGAAACTTCGGTTGACCTGCCGTCCCAGGCCAGCAGCAACCGCAGCAGCCCCGGTCAGCCCACCGCCGCGATGCACTCGGCCACAGTTGGCGCTGAATTTGCCGCTGTTGACGGAGATCCGATCGGCTCGCTGCCTCGCCGCCTACGGGATGCCTGCGAGTTGCCCCCATCGCCAGCAGTCGGCAGCCTCGACGAATGCAGTTCGCAGTCTTCACAGTCGAGAATGGCCTCGTGGGAGGATCGCGGCTCGGCGTCCGGGAAAGTCAGCGGAGATTTACAGGTTATTATTGGGGTTGGAATTTGCGATGCATTACTGCCTACTGCCAGTAGCATCTGCCGAGATTTACAAGTTATTATTGGGGTTGGAATGTGCGATGCATTACTGCCTACTGCCAGTAGCATCTGCCGAGATTTACAAGTTATTATTGGGGTTGGAATGTGCGATGCATTACTGCCTACTGCCAGTAGCATCTGCCGAGATTTACAAGTTATTATTGGGGTTGGAATGTGCGATGCATTACTGCCTACTGCCAGTAGCATCTGCCGAGATTTACAGGTTATTGGGGTTAGTTTTTGAGGGGATTTTTGATGCTTGATAAATTATTATATCATTGTTTTTGTCACTTTTTTAGCAACCTATTGGCAGCCAGAAGCGTCAGCAGTTTCCATTGGCAACGGCATTAGCAACGACTGGTGGTGACTCATTCAGCTCATATCAGTTGGGGCTGCAACAGCAGCAGCAGAAACTGGCTTCCAGTATATTAATTAGCCAATCAATGGTTGCTAAACCTGCTTTATTAGCGGCTTATGCCAGCCTGCTCCAGCAAGGGACGGCTCGCGCCGGGCTGCAGCACCGGATGCACGGACTGTGTGGCCAGGTGTGTGAATGATATAACTGCTAGTTGCATTGCAGCAGACTCCAATTCCCAGCTGTGTGAGTAAGGGGGGGGCAGCAGACCCTGATTCCCAGCTGCATGAGTATGGCCCACCTAATTTGCATTGCTGGTAATTCAGTAATAAAAGGCATTAATATGATAACTAATAAAGCATTCTATCTGACTCCGCCCACAGCAGCAGCAGGCCAGACCTAGTCCACAGGCTCCGTTCGATAGCATTAGCAACTCGCCAGCAAATCGGCTGTTTAATAATCAACTAAACTCTCCATGTCCTGGCGTGAGTTCAGCTATTTTATCCTGCTCAACAAATCATGACTGTTTTGCTTGTTGAGCTAGGTCAGTCATTAAACCTTTGTTCTACAGAAGCCCATCTCCGGCCTGCCGCCTGCGGCCGCGCCGGAATTTCGCTCCCCAGCCGGTGGCGTCGTTCCATTCTCGCCGCATCAACCGCCGCCTGGCTTTCAGTCTCCTCAGCATCAGTTATCTCAGTCTCCTCGGCAGCTTCAACCGTTGAATCAGCACCAGTCTGTGAGTGCAGTATGGATAAAAAGGTTTAAAAGGCCTTTTCCAGCTCACGCCACCACTACATTCTCTCTCCGCTAGATGTAGCGGACGCCTCAATGTACACTCGCTAGCCCCCGCCCACGCCTCATTGTACACTTGCTAGCCCCCGCCCACGCCTCAATGTACACTTGCTCGCCCACGCCCCAATCTACACTCGCTAGCCCCCGCCCACGCCTCAATGTACACTCGCTAGCCCCCGCCCACGCCTCAATGTACACTCGCTAGCCCCCGCCCACGCCTCAATGTACACTCGCTAGCCCCGCCCACGCCTCAATGTACACTCGCTAGCCCCCGCCCACGCCTCAATGTACACTTGCTAGCCCCCGCCCACGCCTCAATGTACACTTGCTCGCCCACGCCCCAATCTACACTCGCTAGCCCCCGCCCACGCCTCAATGTACACTCGCTAGCCCCCGCCCACGCCTCAATGTACACTCGCTAGCCCCCGCCCACGCCTCAATGTACACTCGCTAGCCCCGCCCACGCCTCAATGTACACTCGCTAGCCCCCGCCCACGCCTCAATGTACACTCGCTAGCCCCCGCCCACGCCTCAATGTACACTTGCTCGCCCACGCCCCAATCTACACTCGCTAGCCCCCGCCCACGCCTCAATGTACACTCGCTAGCCCCCGCCCACGCCTCAATGTACACTCGCTAGCCCCCGCCCACGCCTCAATGTACACTCGCTAGCCCCGCCCACGCCTCAATGTACACTCGCTAGCCCCCGCCCACGCCTCAATGTACACTTGCTAGCCCCCGCCCACGCCTCAATGTACACTTGCTCGCCCACGCCCCAATCTACACTCGCTAGCCCCCGCCCACGCCTCAATGTACACTCGCTAGCCCCGCCCACGCCTCAATGTACACTCGCTAGCCCCCGCCCACGCCTCAATGTACACTCGCTAGCCCCGCCCACGCCTCAATGTACACTCGCTAGCCCCCGCCCACGCCTCAATGTACACTCGCTAGCCCCCGCCCACGCCTCAATGTACACTTGCTAGCCCCCGCCCACGCCTCAATGTACACTTGCTAGCCCCCGCCCACGCCTCAATGTACACTCGCTAGCCCCCGCCCACGCCTCAATGTACACTTGATAGCCCCCGCCCACGCCTCAATGTACACTCGCTAGCCCCCGCCCACGCCTCAATGTACACTTGATAGCCCTCCGCCCACGCCTCAATGTACACTCGCTCTCATTAAATCTTCAGAGCGGCACTGCGGCCTCGTTTTTACCAATTTACTTTCCGTCAAACCCACCGCCGACGCCGCCGCAACAGCAGCATCAGCAGCACAATTTGCAGTTTGACCGCCCGCGGCCTTCGTTGCCAAACTGCGGCCAGAAGTTACCACCTATGCACATGCCGCCGCCTCCGCTCCCGCCAGTGCACTGCCCGCCGCCCCCGCTAGCAAGTCAGCAGCAGCGACATGCAGGCCATCTTCCAGGACAGCCAGGCCAGCATACAGGCCAACAACCAGGCCAACAGCCAGGTCAACATCCAGGCCATCAACCAGGTCAACAGCCAGGCCAGTATCCAGGCCAGCATACAGGCCAACATCCAGGCCATCAGCCAGGTCAACAGCCAGGCAAACATCCGAGCAAGCAACATTCTGCCCAGCATCAAGGCCAACATCCAGGCCAGCATTCAGGCCAACAACCAGGCCAACAGCCAGGTCAACATCCAGACCATCAACCAGGTCAACATCCAGGCCAGCATCCAGGCCAACATCCAGGCCAGAATTCAGGCCAGTATCCAGGCCAGAATCCAGGCCAGCATACAGGCCAACATCCAGGCCATCAGCCAGGTCAACAGCCAGGCAAACATCCGAGCAAGCAACATTCTGCCCAGCATCAAGGCCAACATCCAGGCCAGCATCCAGGCCGACATCCAGGCCAATATCCAGGCCAGCATCCAGGCCAGCATCCAGGCCAACATCCAGGCCAATATCCAGGCCAGCAACCAGGCCAGCATCCAGGCCAGCATCCAGGCCAACATCCAGGCCAATATCCAGGCCAGCAACCAGGCCAGCATCCAGGCCAACATCCAGGTCAGCATCCAGGCCAATATCCAGGCCAGCAACCAGGCCAGCATCCAGGCCAACATCCAGGTCAGTATCCAGGCCAACATCTAGGTCAGCATCCAGGCCAACATCCAGGTCAGCATCCAGGTCAGCATCCAGGCCATCAGCCAGGTCAGCATCCAGGCGAACATCCAGGTCAGCATCCAGGTCAGCATCCAGGCCATCAGCCAGGTCAACAGCCAGGCCAACATCCGAGCAAGCAACATTCTGCCCAATATCCTGGCCAACATCCCGGCCAACGCCAAGGTCTACGACATCCGGGAAAGCTGCATACCGGACAATACCCTGGTCAACACTCGCGACATCCAGGTCAAAGACATCCAGGGCCAGTCCAAAATACGGGCCAACACCCGGGTCAGTACAGAGGTGGATTCGGTGGCAGCGTCACTTTTGGTCCTCAGTTTTAATCGTATTTACATGTATTATTATATTTATCCGAATTGGGCTACTGTTAGTAATTAAGCTTAGAATTTTTAATTATTCGACTTTACCCGCCGTTGTCGCTTCAATTCACAGCAATGCTTTTTAAGTATGATAGTAGTATTTTTAGTGGGCGATTTTTATTTATATTTAGTATTTTTATATTGTATTCATCTGAACAGCAAGTTTACCACTGTCCAAGTTTTATCTGCACTCAGTCAAATAAACATTTTATGGTTATGTTTTATAATCTGGCAGCTTAAAAGGCCCCCATGCTTTTCGTATGGTGCGGGTTCTTTCACAGCAGCTGGCTCAGTTTATGCGTGGCCAAGGTAAACACCCAGGTTGCTAATGGGCCTAGCTGATGATTGTATTAGTCAAGTTTGTCTGCAATATATTTGTAAATAATTAAATATATGCTTATATCTGCTTCTATATGAATAGTCATACTTGTATAGTACGTTTTTATCATTTTACAAGTAATCATAATTTTATACATTTTCTCACTGCTTCAGCTAAGAAGCATTTTGTATTTCTGTACATAAATATAAGCGCGCGAGTTCAGGTTGCTTTCATTGTATAATTTTTTTATACGGCAACAAATTTTATGCAAATATTTAATGTTTCTAAACATGTTTATTTTTTTTTAAAACTATTGTTTTAGCTACAGATAACAATTATGTAGATACAGCTGTCTTTTGGGCGAACAACTCCGTGAGGTAATTCACATTTGTATTGTATGCCAACAATATTGTATTATACCATATTGTATTGTATGTTGTCTTCCATTGTCTGCCCATTGAGTGTCTGTCCTATGAGTGTCTGTCCGCTGGAGTGTCTGCCCACTGAGTGTCTGTCCAGGAGTGTCTGTCCGCTAGAGTGTCTGCCCACTGAGTGTCTGTACACTGAATGTCTGTCCACTGAGTTTCTCTCCAGGAGTGTCTGTCCGCTGGAGTGTCTGCCCACTGAGTGTCTGTCCACTGAGTGTCTGTCCATTGAGTGTCTGTCCATTGAGTGTCTGTCCATTGAGTGTCTGTCCACTGGAGTGTCTGCCCATTGAGTGTCTGTCCTATGAGTGTCTGTTCACTGAATGTCTGTCCACTGAGTGTCTGTCCACTGGAGTGTCTGTCCACTGAGTGTCTGTCCATGAGTTTCTGTCCACTGAGTGTATGTCCAGGAGTTTTTGTCCATAAGTCTCTGTCCATGAGTGTCTGTCTGTCTATGAGTGTCTGCCCACTATCTGCCGCGAGTCTCCTGAGCGTGTCCGCATCAGACGGGCGCCCCGTTGGGCCAGGACCACTGTCCGAAGCTCGACTCCAGCTGTGGCAGCAGCCCAAATCTGCCATGGCAGCGGCCGCGAATGCCGACAGTCGGCAGCAGGTAGACGGCAGTCATTGAGGCCAGCAGAAGCAGCAGCAGGCCCGCCGCCACTGCTGCTGCACTTTGTTGATGCCATCGACTGTGCGTTGCCATAACGATCAGATTGTTGTGTGGTTTTGATTTTGAGTTACGCTGCGGGCGTCTGCTGCTCCGCTGGCCTGCTACTCGTAGCTGGTTGGCCGCGGCCGACACCGCATCCACGCGCGTCTCCATAGCAACACGGCCGGCGTCGGTGAGGCGGTGCACGTTGGCTCGAAGCAGATTGCAGCAGCGGGCAACCCTGGCAGTCAGGATCTCTGCCGCCTGCGAGACCGATTCGATCGTAAAGTCTATTGTCTCAGTCTGTCATGAATTCAATTTGTCAAGAAATCAGGGGAGGTAATCCAAATTTGAGTGACAAGTAAAACCGTAAATCTGATGAGAACAGGTTGACCATGGTACGCCATGAGAGTCTGACCAGTACACCTGAGACAATAGTCTGACTGGTGCATCTGATAAGAGTCTGACCAGTACACCTGAGACAATAGTCTGACTGGTGCATCTGATAAAAGAGTCTGACCAGTACACCTGAGACAATAGTCTGACTGGTGCATCTGATAAGAGTCTGACCAGTACACCTGAGACAATAGTCTGACCGGTGCATCTGATAAGAAGAGTCTGACAAGTACGTCTGATAAGAGGCTGACAAATCAACCTGAGTCTGACAGATCTGTTAAATATTGCACCTACAGGAGAGTCGGAAAAATGAGCCGTCAAATCAAAGAAAAGCTTAATCTTATAGAGATTGATAGTTGATCAATAATTATCACCTGTAAATCGTCTCCAAGACCCGACTTGAAGGCCCTCGTCGCATCCTGCTCACACTGGCTGATCAGGGATTCGAGTTCGGTCAGTTCGTTCAGCGCTGCTTGAGCACTGTGTTGTCTATCCAAGTAGCTGGATATAGAGGTTGAATTAAAGACATTGTATTGTTTTTTTGAAATCCTACGGTCTTTCATCCGCTAAATAAATTTAGTCAAATTCTATTTGCACTTTTCTGCCACGCTTCGGAAAGAGATTTGCGGCCTGAAACGCTTCGAAAAAATCCACGGCTATGGGTTGGTTGGGGCTTCCTTCCTTCCTTCCGCAGCCATCAGACTTGCACCAAAATTCAATTGAGAATTCAGCTTCCTTCTACTGAGGATTTTTGCTTCCTGAGCACGCACGTTTGCTCTCTGTACTCTACGATCTCCCCCCATTCTGTCTCCTCATCTTAGTCGCTATTCTAGTCTCTGTGTCTCATTAAAATTGTCCTGCATTCCATGGTGAAATACGAGTATATAGACACAACTCAGCTCTTAAAGGTGGCAAGTGTGATAGATAAAATTTTAGTACATGTGGACTAGCACAATGGGCCCCCTTCGGGGGGGGGGGGCTGAAAAATTCTAAAAGCCATATCTACGAGTTATTTCAAAGTTTCATCACTGCGTAAAATATGACTAGGAATACATAGGTACAGTGTACGAGTATGCTATAAGCGCTGTGACTCATTTTAAGCTAGAAATGCGTTTTTAAATTCGTGGGACAATATGACAGTTGCTGGTACATGTACCTGTAGGTGACAGTAGCTCCCACTGTCTCATTACCACACTGGGTGTCCCTCAAAGCACTCACCGTCTCCGGTCGCTCTGAAACCAGCGCCTCATCAAATCTAGGCTGTCCAGCTTCTCCTTAACGCGTCTCCGCTGTCTCCGCTGCTGCCCACTGGCAGACGCGCTCGTCGGCAGCCGCGCCGCCTCAACCAGCCGGGTCCGCAGGCCGCCCAGACCGGCCAGCCATCGCCGCAACTGGGCGTCGAGTTCGCCCATTTGACGAGCATCTTCGGCGGCCTCGTCGGCTGTCGAGTACCGTCGGCAATCGGCGACGATATCGATATCGATTGCCTGTTTTTCGGCGACGGCTAGAGCGGCTTCTGTGATCTGGCGCAGGCGTCTGTCGACCTCCGCAGTCAGAAGGCTACGGGCCAGCCGGTCCCATCGACGTAGCAGATCGGCAGGTAGGCGGCGCCGCGTCGCTCCAGTCAGTAGCATCGGGAAGCTCGACAAGCCGTCGTCCTCCTCCTCCGCCGCCACCGACACATCAGCTGGGCCGACAGCGTCTTTGACGCCCCTTACTGCCGGTGCCGCAGCCGCCGCCTCCTCGTCCAGACGGAGTCTGCGAAGACGACGCCGACCCTCGGACAGTTTGGTGGCCAGCTCGGCCACCTCCGGCCAGTTGCGACTCCGGGCTGGATCAAGCAGCTGCTGGTGCTGAAGCTGCTGGTGCTGTTGCTTTCTTTGCCTTCGAGTCGTTGATGACAATGATGATGGAAGCTGCGGTTTGTTGGCATTGAAAAAATAAGCTGATTCTTGTCGACTGGAATCCAGAGCTTAAATATTTTGTCTGACCCTATGGCCCGGATATATGACAGCTAGATCTATCTGGCAAGTTACGTCTGACAAGATTCCAAATCTGACAGGTTCTGTCTGACAAGATTCCAAATCTGACAGGTTCTGTCTGACAAGATTCCAAATCTGACAGGTTTTATCTGACAGTATTTTAAATCTGACAGGTTCTGTCTGACAAGATTCCAAGTCTGACAGGTTCTGTCTGACAAGATTACAAATCTGACAGGTTCTGTCTGACAAGATTCCAAATCTGACAGGTTCTGTCTGACAAGATTCCAAATCTGACAGGTTCTGTCTGACAGTATTTTAAATCTGACAGGTTCTGTCTGACAAGATTCCAAGTCTGACAGGTTCTGTCTGACAAGATTACAAATCTGACAGGTTCTGTCTGACAAGATTCCAAATCTGACAGGTTCTGTCTGACAAGATTCCAAATCTGACAGGTTCTGTCTGACAAGATTCCAAATCTGACAGGTTCTGTCTGACACCAAAGCATTACTCGAATGAACTCACCGACATCGCTGCCTCCAGCCTTCGACTGAGCGGCCGCGTCGACTGCAGCTGAGCAGCGAGCAGACCGTCCTCCCTCCAGTCCTCATCAATCGTGGGATTTCCTTCCCACGCGTCGTCCGACTCTGAGTACGGATCCGGCAGGCTGCTGTAATCCCACAGCTGTTCGAGATCGAACCACCGATCCTCTGCAGGTTGGTTGACACCGCTGCTGCTGCTGCCGCCACTGCTGCTGCTGCCGCCACTGCTGCTGCTGCTGCTCGACAGACTGTCGCTGCCTTCCAGGCCTTCGATTGATAGGGATTTTAGTAAAGGAACATCGGTTCAATACCCACCGCTTGCTCTACTCGCATACTGGAATGCCATCCCCCCACTGGAATCCCATCGCCACACTGCAATCCCATCTGTACTGTAGAAATGAAAAGACCGATGGTCCGCCAAACTATTTTGGAGCTGAGGCTCAAGCGAGACGCTAACAAAACGAAAAGCGTAAACCGTACACAGGGCTAATAAGCCCTCTCGATGATATATTTATTGCAGTCAGTCAGAATCAGCCAGCGTGGAGGGGGGTGGGTGAGATGGGCCTGGGCTAAATCAGCGTACATAGAAAATTGAATAATAAACACGTACATTAAATCACGCAGTGGAATTGGAAAGAAAATCAATGCTACTAATCTACCTCCCAAACATACCCCCCACCTTGGCATAACAATGACAAAAACTATTCGAGGGATGAAACAATGAAAACGAATACGGTAATAGGAAAATATTCGAAAACGATGCGTGATACAAAATCGAACTCAAAAAGCAAAAAAACAACGTTGCATGAAACATTGATGGCGACATTGTGAATGGTAGAAAAATAGAGCAAAAGGTGAAGATAAGTACGCAGATCGTAGATGACAATCGAAAATTTTGCAGAAGTACGTCAGCTATCATATAAAATTTCAAAATTGAACACGAACGCAGACTTCCGCCACCAAACGCAACTGAAACAAAAACTGAAACAACAATTGTAAGCATTGGGCTATCAAAAGGTCGGAACTGGCGCATAAACTATGGTACTTCTAAGCGCAGAAAATCAAGCAATATTAAGTAGAGCTCAAATAATGCAAACATCGCTCGTAAAAAACTCAAAAAACGCAAAAGACAAACTTGCCGACAAATTCACTAAACCGTAACGACTGCTATTCAGCAAAAATTCACGCAAGAAAATAAATAGCTAAATAATGAATGTTAATCGCGTTGAACACTGAAAGCGAAAATTGGGTTAAGACGGCAAAAACAGGGTGATTCCTATTAGCATGAAAGGGAAAGAAGACTTTACGAACAATGCAACAAACAGGAAAATTGAACAACTCATCAGAAAAATTGCGAAACCTGACAAAGTCTAATTCTCTAGCAAAGGTTCGCAAACTAACCTGCAGATATTGGACACAACTTTGTTATTGGTCTCGTCATTGTGCGATCACCGACTCTGATTGAGGCGACTCTCACGTGACCGTCCGAACCGCGCATGACCTCCAGCACGCGAGCCAGCGGCCAGTGACCCCGAGGCGAGTCCGGGCTCACCAGCAGCGCCACGTCTCCAGGTTGTAGGTCAGGCAGCTCGCGGCGCCACTTGCTCCGCGGTGCGAGTCCCGGCAGCCACTCGCGCAACCACCGGCGCCAGATCTGCGACACCAGCTGCTGGACGTGACGCCATCTTCTTGAAGGACTGCGGGCGATGGCAGCGTCGACCTCCGGTGCAAACTTCCCGCCGACTTGCCCGATGAGGAAGTGATTCGGCGTCAGCGGCACATCATCACTCGGATGCGCCGTCTGGTACGTCAACGGCCTTGAATTCAGAAGTGCCTCCGCTCCAGCAAACGCGCTTAGCAGCTCCTCATCCGTGACGTCCGCCTCCTTCAGAATTGCCCAGATTGCCTTCTTCGCTGCTTTGATCATGATTTCGTGCACCCCACCGAAGTGCGGCGCAGCGGGCGGGTTGAAATGCCATCGCAACTGCTGAGAAGCCGTTCGCTGTTGAAGCTTCTGGGTATCCAAGACGTCGACTAGTTCTCGAAGCTCGCGCGCCGCACCGACGAAGTTCGTGCCGTTGTCCGAGAACAGCTCGATCGGTTGGCCTCGTCGACTGATCATCCGCTGTAGAGTCCGTAGGAAGGAATCGGTATCCATGCCGAATGCCACTTCCAGATGTACAGCTCGCGTTGCCAAGCAGGTGAACAATGCCAGGTACCTTTTCTGCCGAGCCTTGCCACGGCCCTGCTTAGTGATGAATGGACCGGCAAAGTCGACAGCGACACGAGCGAAGGCACGAAGCGGCTCCTTGAATCGGCAAGCGGGCAAGGGGGCCATAATCTGGCTGGCTGGTCTGGCTTTCCGTCGGCGACATTCGGCGCACTTTGCTTCCCAAGACTTAATGGCTTCTCTGGCCGAGACGATCCAAAATCGGTTTGACAGTGCCACCAGAGTTTGGTTTGTGCCTAGATGTTGGACACTTTCGTGGTGATGCTTCACGATGAGCTCCGTCACGCGGTGTGATCGTGGCAGAATGATAGGAAATCGAGTGCTAAACGGTAGCACATCGGCGAACTTTAGTCTCCCATCAGCGCGAAGCAGGTCGTTGACGTCGAGCTTCGGGTTCAAGTTAGAAATCACACTGCGTCCCGGCAACTGCTTTCCTGCTCGCAGACAAGCGATCTCTTCCGCAAACGTTTCTTGCTGGGCTCTCTGGATGATCTTCGATTCAGCTGCTTCAATCTCTGCTGGTGATAGCTCGCCAGTATCTCGGTGCTCCTTCATCAAACGGCAGTTGTTAGCGAACCTGGCCACCCAAGCGTGAACACGGACAGCTCTGATCCAGCTGGAGAAGCGCTCTGGCTCCAGTCGATGATTGCGCTCTAGCACATCGGTGACATACGTTCTCTGGCTCTCACCGGCCGGCGACTGATCCTCGCATCTGCGTCTCTCTTCCACCTGCTCAGGAACCTGCACTTTGTTCTTTGGCCAATTCTCTGCCTCTTCTAAGAGAAACTGAGGTCCATGCCACCACAACTGGCTAGCCGCCACTGCCTTGATCGATAGTCCTCGAGAGAGCAGATCTGCTGGATTCTTTTCCGTCGAAACATATCTCCACTGGTTCGGCTCTGTTGAAGCTTGGATCTCGCCCACTCGAGAGGAGACAAACGGCTTGAACATTTTTCCTCGGCCACGAATCCAGTACAACACGTTTAAGCTGTCAGACCAAAAAACTGCGTCACGAAGCGGCACTTGCAATGACTGCGCGACTTTGCTTGCGAGTTGGACTCCCAGAACTGCTGCCATCAGCTCCAACCTCGGTGTACTCATGGTTGTGATTGGAGCTACTCGAGTCTTCGAGATGATAAGTCGAACGGAACGTTCACTGTCAGTTGCCGTTTCACTTCTCCAGTAGCATACAGCTCCGTAAGCTTTCTCGGATGCGTCAACGAACACGTGCACACTACCCGACAGGGAATTTTCTCCTTCAAGCGCCCTGGAAAGCCGAATCTCGCTTAAATGCTTCAGGTCAATGCACCAGGCGCTCACTTTTGCACTAAGTTCTGCATTCAGCGGTTCATCCCAATCAAGACCTGTCTGCCAAAGCTCCTGCATCAGAATCTTCGCCTGCACGACAAATGGAGAGATCAGTCCAAGTGGATCAAAGACGCTCGCTAGCTTCTTCAGCAGACCTCTTTTTGTGGTCACCTGACGCGACTTGTTTTCATCTTTAAAGGTAAATTCGTCCTGCTCACTCTGCCACGTGACACCCAGTGTCTTGGTGCTTGGTAGTTCTTTGCTGTCCAAGGTAACTTCGGCTGCACGGTCTTCAGGTGGGATTCTATCGAGCACAGCTCTCGAGTTCGAGACCCACTTGCGCGCGTGCATGCCGGCGCGCCTCCAGAGCTCACTGAGTTGATCGTACAGCCTGCAGGCGGCTGCCTCGGTGGGCGCAGAGTCCAGGCTGTCATCCATATAGGTAGAGTGCAGTACTGTCTCGGCCGCCTCTGGAAGCTCACCTTTTGACTTTTCAGCATGGCAGCGGGTAACGAACTGTGCCAAGAACGGAGAGCTGGTGACGCCGAACACCACTCTGTTGAACTCGTAGACATCCGGCTGCTTTGAAGGATCGGCGTCCCGCCAAAGGAAACTGTGCAGCGGCCTGTCCTTCGGGTCCATCTCGATCTGGAGATACATTTCCGCTACGTCGCATGCGATCGCAATCGGGTGTCGGCGGAACCGAAGCAGCACGTCAACCAAATCCCTCTGCAGTTTGGGGCCCTGGAGGATCTGGTCGTTCAATCTGGCAGCCGATGCATCAAAGACTATTCGCACTTTTGTCGTAGCCTTGTCTGGCCGCAGCACTGGGAAGTGCGGCAGGAAACAGCGGCCTTCAGTCTCAGCTTGCGACACTTTTCGGATATAACCTTGCTGTTCATACTTTTCAAGGATCTCCTGATACTGCTTGCAGACGTTCATATCCTTAATCAGCCGCTGTTCGGTGTTCTTTAGTCGCTTCAAGGCCATTGAGAAAGTGCCTGCTGGAGCCAGCCGATCCTTTTTCCATGGAATCCCGATCTGGTAACGGCCCTTCGTGTACTTTAGCGACGACTTGGCTTGCTGGACGGCTCTCTCCTCATCGGCGGTCAGCGGACTTCGATTGGCACCTTCTGAGACGTTCTCGATCTCCCAAAACTGCCGCAGGATCTTAGCCACCTGACCAGATTCGGAATCGCAGCTGAAGAAAGTGGCAGCAAAATGGGCGTTCTGCATCTCAGAATTGTCCTGCTCTGTGCGACCGATGCACGTCCAACCCAGGGGAGTCAGGCGCGCCTTTGGCTCCAGCGGCTGTCCGACGATTTCTTTGAGAGACACGTGAAGATCCGGGTGATCAGCACCAATCAGCAAGTCCACTACTGCAGGCTCACACAGCTTCGGAAACGGCACATTTCTCAGATGAGGCCACTGCTGCGCTTCTTCGTGCCAGTCGACGCCTTTGAGGGACCCAGTCACGTGATCAGCGGTGAAGGCGACGATCATTGAGCTGGTCTGACCATCCAGACTTTCCAAGCTAAAGCAGACTGGGGCTGTCATGAAGGTCTCTGTTTGGCCATTGATGACTCCGACTTTCACCTTTTCGAGCGCTCCATGCACTCCAAGCGCTTCTGCTATCCCGATGTTGACGTAGCTCCTGGTACTGGCATCGTCGAGCAAGGCATTCACCTTCAGCTTCCGGGACCCGTTCCGTAGGACTACAGGTACCGTTCGTAGCGAGATTGCCGTTTCACCAGCCGACAGAAGCGTCACCGGTCCAGTCTTTCCTGAACTGGAAGCGGATTTAGCGTCCTTGGATGCAGTCTGCTTCGCTTCACCAGACTTGGCCAACACTTTTTCTGCATGAAGCAGGCGATGATGGAACTTTGTGCAGCTGCTGATGCCGCACCGACGACCACGCCGACATTGGCTACCAAGATGTCCTTGGCCCAAGCACCGGAAACAACACTTCGAGCTCTGCGCCGCGTCCCAGCGTTTTTCCACCGGAAGCTCCTTGAACTCACTGCAGGACCACAGCTCGTGATCACCTTGACAAACAATGCAAATCTTTCGCTGTACCTTCTTGTCACTGTCCGTAGTAACGAAAGTCTTTGGTCGCTGCTCTCGCTTTTGACGCTCCTGCTGCATGGTGGCAACGCCCTGCACAATCTCTGACGCTTCAGTCTGAAACTCTGCTTCTTGCAGCACCCAAATTCTCAGATTTCTAACACTCTCCGGCTTCCGCTGCTCAAAGATCCACCTCCGGTAGCTGGCAACCATCTGCTCAGGCAACTTTTTCTGCAGCCTCACATACAACATCCCATCTTGAAGCTCTGCCTCTTTACCCGCATCCTCAAGGTTAACGACAGCCACATCCAGTAGATTAGCAAAGCTTTTCAGATCCTTGGCGTTTCCATTTCGCACGATCGGGAAGCTGTCCAGCTCTTCCAAGTGCAGAGCAAGTTGCCTACGCTGTCCACCAAATTCTCTCTCTAATCTCTCTTTTGCAGCTTCATATGCCGCAGCAGAGTGTCCTAGATGTTCTATAACCTTCAAAGCTTCACCGCTGAGGTACTGCCTAAGCTGCAGCAACTTGAATTCTGGTGTTGCAGGGGCGCTGTCGATGCACGCAACAAAGGCTGCCTTCCAGTTTTCATACTTCTGCTTTTCTCCACTAAACGTTGGGATTTCAACACGCTTCAGCATCTTCCACAAATCCTTTGAAAGCTCCTTCGGGTTGGATCCTTTGCTGGACGCAGCACTGCCAGAAAGTTTGTGTAACTCACCAGCTGCTTCTTCTTGGTCACCCGCAGCGTTCTCACCGCTTGAGCTCGCGGCAGGAGGAGCTTCTTTGGCGCGCTGCAATCTCCGGTTTCTGGCGCTTTCGACGCGCTGCATGGCAGCTTGGTAGTCGCGCTCCGTCTCCTCCATTTCGTCTAGTAGGCGCTGTCGCCTCTCGTTGTCCTTGGCGTCGGCGTAGCCTTCATGCAGTTCTTCCTGGATGGCGCTGACCAGATCTTGCAGGTCTGACAGAGCGTCACAGGCAACTTGCACTTCGTCATCAGAGGCGTGCGTCTTTAACAGCCAAGACAGCTTGTTTTTGCAACGAGTGAACGCTGCTTTTTTTCGGGATTTCTCGAAGCGCAGCTTCTCTAAACGTAGGGCGCCGGCATCGTCTTGGGCTTCCTGCTGCTGCTGCTCATTGGCGTCGTCACTGTCCATCCTGGTCCTTCGTTTCACAGTAGGGTTCTATTGCTTGCCACGTCAGTGGTAAGTTAGGCTTGTCCAACCACGCTCTGCTACCAAAATGTACTGTAGAAATGAAAAGACCGATGGTCCGCCAAACTATTTTGGAGCTGAGGCTCAAGCGAGACGCTAACAAAACGAAAAGCGTAAACCGTACACAGGGCTAATAAGCCCTCTCGATGATATATTTATTGCAGTCAGTCAGAATCAGCCAGCGTGGAGGGGGGTGGGTGAGATGGGCCTGGGCTAAATCAGCGTACATAGAAAATTGAATAATAAACACGTACATTAAATCACGCAGTGGAATTGGAAAGAAAATCAATGCTACTAATCTACCTCCCAAACACCATCCCCACACTGCAATCCCATCCCCCCACTGGAATCCCATCGCCACACTGCAATCCCATCCCCACACTGGAATCTCATCCCCACACTGCAATCTCAACCCCACACGGCAATCTCATCCCCACACTGCAATCTCAACCCCACACGGCAATCTCAACCCCACACTGCAATCCCATCCCCACACTGCAATCCCATCCCCACACTGGAATCTCATCCCCACACTGCAATCCCATCCCCACAATGCAATCCCATCCCCCCACTGGAATCCCATCGCCACACTGCAATCCCATCCCCACACACAAGTCCCATCCCACACGCCAGAATCCCGTCCCCACACGCCAGAATCCCGTCCCCACACGCCAGAGTCCCATCCCCACACGCCAGGGCTCCGCACCCACACTCACTCACCGCTCTCATCTTCGGACAGTCTGCTGTCGAAGCCGCCCCGCTGACGCCTGAGAAAGTGCCGGTCCGCTCGCTCGGCCAGCCGTCGCCATCGCCTATTGTTGATTTTGCTGGCGCCGCTGCCGCTGCCACTGCTGGTGCTGCACTCGACGCACTTCCTGCATTGTTTTAGTTGGAAACATTTCTTTAACTTACTGATCGGCACTTTTCATATGATTTCTGGCGTCAAGTATGCCTCATCCCTGTATCCCTGCATCCCTGTATCCCTGCATCCTTACATACTTACATCCCTGCATCCCTGCATCCCTACATCCCTACATCCTTGCATCCCTGCATCCCTGCATCCCTACATCCTTACATCCCTGCATCCCTGCATCCCTGCATCCTTACATCCCTGCAACCTTACATCCCTGCATCCCTGCATCCCTGCATTCTTACATCCCTGCAACCTTACATCCCTGCATCCCTGCATCCCTGCATTCTTACATCCCTGCATCCCTGCATTCTTACATCCCTGCATCCCTGCATCCTTACATCCCTAAATCCTTACATCCTTTAGTCTCTATAAACTCCCAATTGTCCTCATATCCCATTCTCTCCATCGCCACCCGAACAGTACAAATAGAAATTCTGTAATCCCGAAAGCCCAGTCCCAAGCAGGCACAATGGACTGTTGATGATCTGCAACTGGTAAGCAAATCAATATCAGCCGGTGATGGGCAAAAGCATTTTATCAGTTGCGAATTCGGGAGATGAGGAGCAGAGGAAGAAGTGCTTCTCCTGCCTGTAAAGTTGGTTACGACTGCAGCATTCACTTTTTTCCTGCTCACTTATTGCTAGAAAATTAGATCCTGCCGCTGGAGGGGGCGAGGCGGGGTAGTCAGGGAGTCCCAGGAGAGACTGAGCGACATCCCAGGCCAGGGAGACCGCATTTAATTTGGACACCATGAGGGCCCGCCCCCAAGACACAGAGTGTGTACGTAGGTGGGCTCACGAGCGTGTGCCTGCTCATCCTCGAAAGACTAGTAACCCTAGCTTTTCACACAGG